>JAQZBX010071511.1:0-15222 GCA_029593785.1 Cabassous unicinctus | reverse complement strand
TTCTACTTCTGAAAAAAAAAAAAAAAGACTTTTGGAATTTTTATTATGATTGTGTTGAATCTGTAAATTAGTTTGAGTAGAATAGACATCTTAATGATATTTAGTCTTCCAGACCATGGACATGGAATATCTCTCCATTTATTTAAGTCTTCTTCAGTTTCTTTTAGCAATGTTTTGTAGTTTTCTGAATACAAGTCCTTTATGTCCTTGGTTAAATTTATTCCTAAATATTTGATTGTTTTAGTCGCTATTGTAAATGGATTTTTTTCTGATTTCTTCCTCAGATTGCACATCACTAGTGTATAGAAACAGTATTGATTTTTGCTTATTACTCTTGTATCCGACCACTTTGCTGAACTTGTCTATTAGTTCTAGTAGCTTTGTTGTGGATTTTTCAGGATTTCTTGATATAGAATCATATCATGAGTGAATAGTAAAGTTTTACTCCTTCCTTTCCTATTTGGGTTCCTTTTATTTCTTTATCCAGCCTAAGAGTGCTAGTTAGAACTTCTAGCACAATATTGAATAACGGTGATGACAGTGGGCATCCTTGTATTGTTCCTGATTTCAGCAGGAAAGCTTCCAGACTTTCACAATTGAGTACAATGCTAACTGTATGTTTTTCATAAAGGCACTCTACCATATTGAGAAAGCTTCCTTCTATTTTTATATTTTGGATTGTTTTTTATCAAGAAAGGATGCTGTATTTTGTTAAACACCTTTTCTGACTCAATTAAAAAGGATCATGTGATTTTTCTTCTTCAATTTATTAACGTGGTTTATTACATTAATTGATTTTCTTGTGCTGAACCAAGCTTGCATACCTGAGATAAAACCCACTTAATTATGGTGTGTAATTCTTTTAATGTGCTTTTCAATTTTGTTTGCAAGTATTTTGTTGAGAATTTTTGCTTCTATATTCATTAGAGATATTGGTCTGTAATTATCGTTTTTGTAGTGTCTTTATCTGGTTTTGGTTTTAGACTGATGTTGGCTTCATAGAGTGAGTTTGGTAGTACTCCTTCCTGTTCAATTTTTTGGAAGAGCTTGAGCAAGATTGGTGTTAGATTGTCTTTGAATGATTGGTAGAATTCACCTGTGAAGCCATCTAGTCCTGGGCCTGCTTTGAACCACTGTCTAGTGTCCTTTCATTTCAGTCTGAAGAACTTCCTTTAGCATTTCTTGCAGAGCTGGTCTAGGGGTAATGTACTCCCACAGCTTTGTTTATCTGAGAATGTCTTAATCTCTCTCATTTTTGAAAGTGAGTCTCGCTGGGTATAAAATTCTTGGCTGGCAGTTGTTGTTGTTTTTCCAGCATTTTAATTATTTCACCCCACTTCTTTCCTGCCTCCATGGTTTCTGATGTGAAATTGGCACTCAGTCTAATCAGGACTCCCTTGTACGTAACAGGTTGCTTTCTCTTACAGATTTCAGAACTCTCTCCTTGTCCTTTTCCTTTGATAGTGTAATCCATATATGACAGGGTGTATTTTTCTTCATGTTTACCATGTGTTCTCTGGGCTTCTTGGATGTGCATATTCATGTCTTTTGCTACCTTTGGGAAGTTCTCTGTCATTATTTCTTTGCCCCTTTCTCTCTTTCTTTATTCCCCTTCTGTAACTTCCATAATATGTATATTCATGAGGTTAATGGTGTCCCATAGCTGTCATAGCCTATTTTCACTTTTAATATTTCTTTTTCCTTTCTGCTCCTCAGCCTGACTCATTTCAAGTGTCTTGTCTTCAAGTCCTCTGATTCTTTCTTTTGCTCTTGCAAACCTCCTGGGCATTTTCCATTTCAGTTATTGTGTAGTCTTCAATTCCAGTAGTTCTGTTTGGTTCCCTTTTAAAATTTCTATCTCTTTACTTAGACTCTCATATTGCTCATTCATTTTTTTCCTGATATCCTTTAATTTTTTTCTCTGTACTTTTCTTCATCTCCACAAGCATTTTTAAGATCATTTTTTAAAAAGCTTTGTTCAGTATGTCTGCATTCCCATCTGCTTTGTTGGTGTTTTTGCCTTTTTATCCTTTTCCTTTGGATGGGCCATCATTTCCTGTGTCTTTCTTTGTCTTGTTCTCTTTTCTTGCATACTGTACATTTTGACATTTTAAAATGTTAATCTATGATTTACTCCCTGGGGTGTCTGTTTCTTTGTTTTGTAACCAGCTGGTGATAAGACAGAGATTTTCCTGAGCTTCAGCCCTCCTATCATGAAGTTTCGCCCAAGGCAAATGCTGTGTTCACAGTTGTCCCTGTATTTCCAGGCCTCTGTCTCATCCTGGGCTTTTACTTGTTAGTTGCTTTAGAGTACCCTGTTTACAGGAGTTTGGTTGTCCCCTCTGTTTCCTAGGTGACAAATCTTCCTGTCCCAGGCCTTTGTCCCAGACTGTCCATGTTTATAGTTTTTATGCTCCTTTCTTTGCCTCACACTATTTTTGGCTGGAGGTCAAATCCTGGGAGGAGGTTCACCCTGGGTAGGACTTTCCTAATTCAATCTTTCCCAGCCAAACCACGGCCAGGGACACATGAAGGCAGTGCAGATTGGCTCCAAAGTGCCCTATGGAGGGGATCAGGAAGGGCTCCAAAGCTTCTTGATGGTTCCCCAAAACTGAGTTTTCCTGGCAGGCCCAGCAAATGCAGCCCTTTAGCTAACTGTACCCTGCAGCCCTGAGAAAGCCGAGAATCTTTAAATCTCCACCGCTTCTGCCCTTTTCCAGGGAGGGTTGAAACAATAGCTGCCACTGCCTTTGTCTGGGGCAGGCTGAAACAACAGCTGTCCTCAGAGCCAGGTCCCAGCAATATGAATTCACTAATCAAAAAACATGATCCGTGGTTGCCAGTGTCCACCCCTGTTCTTGAAAAGAGGATTTTTATGTCCCTTTCTGTCAGTAACAGCTAGCCAGGGACTTGACCTCACCAAGGCCTGCTGTGAGAGTGGGGGATGGGCACTGGCAGCCACCGTGCAGAGAGAGCAATTTACTGCTTTATACTGTAGTTTATCAGACTCTTCGTCCCACTCCTTTCCTGGATGCTGTACTATGTTCTTCTGGGCTCTGGAGTTTCAAAATCATTGTTTCAGACAGTCCCTGCCTATTTAATAGTTGTTTTGTTGGAAGGACTGTTTCCGGGCACTCCCTACTCCACCATCTTCCCCAGAAGTTCCCCACATCATTGTGGTGTTTATTTTATTCTTATTTTTCAACATTATCTTTACAAGGTTTCTAACAAGGTTGTATTGTGACCGAGTGCACTTAAGATTTAATTTCCTCATTTCATTGTTCAAAGTTATTGCTGCCCAGCTTATAAGTCTTAGAAGAACATTTCAAAACTGCTTTTTACAAAGTTTCTCTTCATTGCTCATCATTTCATGAAATGTAATCAATATGCAGTTCTAGTTCTTCCTTATGGAGTAATGTATACTCACATATGTACAGTTGCAAACATAGGGGTGTAAACATGCCTGCGTATGGGTGTGGGAGTTGCTCTATGATGTATGTCCATATACAGCTGCTTCTCTGCAACAGAATCTATATTAACCTAATAATGCATAGTACAGAAGCAAAATAAAAAGCAAAGATGTCTTAATATGATATTTATTCAGAAAAGTGAATATAAAAGAAAGAGTTAAAAAAAATACTATACTTTTGTTCCTCTCTTAAAATTTGGTAGCTAGCACTGTGGTGGTAGCACAGAGGTGGTGATGCCAAAGAAGCAAACAGACTTGAGATAGATTTTTATTTAGAACCAACAAATCTTGTTGGTGGATTGCATTTGAGGTTGACAAAAATAGAGATATACAGGGTGATTCCTGAGTTTTTGCTGAGCAACTGGGAAGAGACATTTTTGTCTAGAAGGGAATACATTGGATGGAAAAACCAAGGGTTTTATTACTGACTTGTTATGTTTTAGATGTTTGAGGTGTTTATTAGGATCCTCAACTAAAGATTTCAAACAGGCGTTGGATATGCAAGTATAGAGCTCAGAGGAGAGGACTGGGCCACAGGTCCAAATTTGGGAGTCATACCTTATGGATAGTATTTGAAGCAGAAGTACTTTATGAAATAACCTTGAGAACCATATATAGAGAAAATGAGTCAACATCTGAGAGCTAGGGCCCTCTACAAGTAAAATTGAATACAAGAAATGACCACAGGTGATTATATCTCCTGAAAAATATTACCACTGCAAAGCACTTATTTCCATTGAAATGGGGAATAAATATTTTTAAAGATTTTAAAATACATGGATAAACTGGCAAAAAGTAAAGAAAATACCCAGAGGCCTAACATAAAATGTGCTTGTTGTTCATGAGGAGCAGAAAAGAAGTCATTTCAGCTTAAGTGGAATAAGCAAGAAATAAGTGGTAAGATATGAGGTGCCAGAATGGGGTGAGGTGGGAATGATCCAATAAAGAAGAAATTATGGCAAAAAAGAGGAAACAATTGCTGGAGTGATGTCCTGGTTTAGGGAAGAGGGCATGGGATCTTAGGGTTGGCCTAAGATGGCAGCATGGACACATTCTCCATTGAAACAGGAATGTAGGCAAAGTTTCTGGGCACAAATCCAGGTAGGTGAGTAGATTTGTTGGAAGTTTATGGAAGTTATCTTTTAATTGCTCCAATTTTCTTAGTGAAATAAGAAACATCATTATTTAAAAGTAAAGATGGAGATGTTAAAGAGAAAAAGTATGAAATTGTTTTCTAGGAGAATGAGAGTGTAAGTGGACTAGGTTAATACATGATAATTCCAAGGCAAAACTGATGGACCACTTGAGGTGAATGTTTACAAATATAAAGAAAAGACAGCCAGCCTGATTGTGGCTTTTATCAGACTAAGTTAAGTTACTTTGGTACAGGACATCAAATATGATGATAATTGGACTTAACAAGGGTTGAGTTTTACCATGTAAGTGCATCAAAGCAAGAAAAACAAAAAGAGGGATTCAGGAATATGCAAAGGAGAAATTAATATGACAAACAATGAAATAAATGAAAGAAAACAAAACAAACCCTGGATCAATGCTTACACATTGGATGAATCCAGCTAAATGAAGAACTGATGAAATGAAAAATAGATCTACAGAAATATCAGAATAGAGCACATTAACGAACAAAGAGAAAGATATATTAAAGAGTAGTTAGGAATCAAAGAAGATGAGTAAAAATTCCAACATACAATAATTGGAATTACATAATGAGAAACTAGGAGAGAGGCAACACCCAAAGGAATAATAGCTGAGAATTCCCAAGAAATGAGTGTTCAGATTTAATAAGCACAGTGTATTCCAAGCAGGGTAAGTAAAGAGACATCTACAATTTTGAAACATCAGAGAAAAACTGCAAAACACCAAAGATAAAGCAAAGATCTTCAAAGTGGCCAGAAAGAAAAAAAGAAAAGATTATCTTTGGAGAATGATAATTAAATTGGCAATTGAATTATCAAATAGTAACAATAATTAAGGTCAGAAAAACAGTAGAATGATAGCTATACTACAATGCAAGAAATGAAAATCACCCTAGAATTGTAAATCCAGTGAAATTATCTTTCAAGAACAAGGGAAGAATAAAGATATTTTCAAATAAACAAATCAGTCTACTACTCACAAAATCACGCTAAAAGAAATTCTCAAGTATGTACTTAAGGCTAAAGGAAAGTGACCCCAAAAGAAAGGTCTGAAATGTGAAAAAAAATGAATGGTTATTAAAATATTTTTTTTTAAAATGAATGGTGAGAAAAGCAAACATTTAAGTAAATCTAAGTGATCATTGATTCTATAAAAAAGAAAAATTATAAAATCTAATCTGAGAGATTAAAAAATAGTACATTTCTGGGCAATAGCACATCATTCAAGATGGGATGACTGGAGTTAAAGTGGCTTAAGGTCCTTGTGCAGGAGGATAAACATGTAAATTTACATTTGGCTTTCTAAAAATTCATTATACATATATCTAATGTAACTACCAAAAGAAAAGTAGTAGACCAGTAGAGAGAAAGAAAGGGATGAAGGGTAAAGGCCAAAAATGCAGTGCTGGGGTGAGAGAGGAGAGAGAAAAAAATGAAATGCAGGGAAAAATAGAACAAATAGAAAGCATTAAGTAATATAGTCAAAATCAATCCATAATATCTATGAACATATATTTATCTTATTAAACTATCTTGTAATCTATTTTAGTACAAAGGCAGATTATCAGACTAAATTAAATAAACAAATCTAGCTATATGACATTGATAAGAAACATACCTAAAACTAGAAAGGTTGAAAAATAAAAGAATGGGAACAGATACACAAACAAGTACTAAACAAAAGAAAGCAACTAAGATTTTCTATTAGTTAAAATAGACTTTAAGGCAAAAGCATTGCCAGAGACATAAAGAGAGTCACTACATAGTGACAAAAGATTCAGTTCACCAGGAAGGTATAAAATTCTAAATGCCAGTGTGCCTAATATCAAAGCCTTTTTATGTATAAAGCAAAAATTGATAGAATAAACATGAAAAAAATGTTGACTCTACAATCATAAGATATTTTCAAATACCTCTTTTGGAAATTCATGGATTAAGAAAAAAAAAAATCTGCAAAAATATAAAGACTTGAACAATCAAGTTAATAAGAATGATCTAGCAACACATAAAACTACCCAATACAACACATTATATTAAGAACACATGAAACATTTTTAAATGTTGGTGAAACAAATCTTGACAGATTCCAAAATGCTGATTTCATAAAGACCATGTTCTCTGTGCAGAGTGCAATTAAGTTAGGATAATTTAAACGAAAATTTGTTTAAAAAAAGTTTTTAAACTTCTGAATAACCTCTTCAAAAAAAAGTCAAAAGCAAAGTTAGAAAGTTCTTGGAACCAAATAGCAACGAAAATAGCAAAATTATCAGTATCAAAATTAGTGGAATAGAGCTAAAGCAACTCTTGAAGAGAAATTTATAACCTTAAATGTTTATATAAGGAAAAAGGAAATATAGAAAGTAATGGGCTAAATGTACAAATTAAGAAATTATAATAGAAAAACAAAATAAACCTGAAGTTAAAAAAAAGGAAGTAAAAAAAAGAAATTAGTAAGAGCAAACACAAAGATTAAAAGGAAAGTATCAATGATAACTCCTAAATTTGTGTATCCACTTAGATATTCCTTGAACTCCAGGTCAGTGTAGCCACCTACTACTTGATATCCTCGACATGGATCTCTAATAGCCATCTGAAACTTAGTGTGCCCAAAACTCCTGATTTTCCTTCACCCTAATCCAACCACCCCTGCATCCCCATTTACTCCTTGAGCAATCCTCCTCAGTTAAATGACAAATGCTTTCTTCTAGTTTCTCAAGCCTTGATGTCATCTTGACTTCTCTCTTTCTCACACTTGGTTCTACTAGCTTAATAACTCAGGGACTTCTCTAAAGTGAAGAAACCCTGCAAGCATTGCATTATAAATCTTAGTATAATTTTAGTCATGCCAGGCCTGGCATGAAATTTTAAAGGCAACATATAATGGAGTTCCAGTGGTAAGATTTCTAGGAAGACCAGAAGTAGGAGGCTTACAAAAGTGCATCTAAAGAAGAAAGCTTTGGCAAAGTATAGATAAATGAACAGTGAACAGCCCAGTGAAAAGTTATATGAACAAAATGGGAAGGTTATGTGGGAGTTTCTTCAATGTTTCTAAAATGCCATTTTAGTTATGAGAACATAGACATCTTTTCTTTTCTCATCCTAGAACTTCTCTGCTCAAATAAACATCCAGGATTCCTAAATAAGAATGATGTCAACTCCTCTTTGCTAATTAGAAAATATAAATCAGGGTAGTATGTAAAAACCCAACTGAAATCTGGTCCTGACTCTGCCACTTAGCAGATGGGAAATAACTGCAGCTCTCTGTGCTTTCATTTCTTCATCTCTAATGAGGAGGATGGATTTAACCGTGATCATAGAAGTGTTTTCTGTCTCAGAGACACCATGATTCCAGGAGATAGGGTACAGACTAGGCAGGGCAATCGTACCCTAAACCCATAATCGTTCATCCAGAAAAGCCTGGTAGGTGCTTTGAGTTGCAATCCAGGAACTTGGTTTAAAGGGTATTTTTAAACTCAATATTTTGGAGTTCGGTATCTCTATGCTCTACCTCTATGAAGTCTGGGTTATGAAAATGGCCCTGCTTACTTGAAGTCTGATATAAAAGGAGGATATTGACATTTTTTATTTTAATCCTGTGCACCTTCTACACCCAACCTCCTATACCCAACAAAACTATCTCTTTTTATACTCTCCACATTAAAAAATTCACAGTTAAGATAAATTTCATATTTTAAGCTATATTGCTTAATTGAAAACTGAAATGTAAATAGTGGAAAACCTTCTTAAAATGGAAAATATTTCATGACTAAATGAACAGTTTCCAAAAATAGCTCATTAGATTAAAGCTTTCATTAATAATTTCACATTTAAGGAAATTTTAAATGTTTTTGCAGTTTACCATTGCTTGAATTTGCTGATCACTTTCAGAGACATATTTTTCACTTTTATTAGAAACTCTGAAAATATAGTCTTTGACCAAAAATTGACCATAAAATTAAAAACTGAAAGTTCAGATATGTCTTAATAATGAAGGCTTAGTCCTCTGCTCCTGGGCATATTTGCATAATGTACCCATAAGGTCTGTTCTGTATCCAAAATTATGATTAGTATATTTAATCAAGGTTTCCTGTCCTTATTGGAGCTACCCACATATCAAAATAGTGTGTGCTAATTGACCATAATAACAGCTATCACTTTTGAGGTAATATAAAATAATGATTCACATTTATTGAGCCCAATGCTAAGCAATTTCCATGCAGTATCTCTTTTCTTCCTACAATGATAATGTAAGTTAGGGAGAGGTAAACTTCTTGGCAGCAGGAAACTTGACTATCCTGTTCTCCACTGAAGAGTCATTGGTACCGAGTAGGCTTTGGGTGTATTTATTGAATGAACATAACAAATATTATTACTGCTTCCATTTTATACACTAGAAAACTGAGGCTTAGGGGAAATTAGGAGACATGCGAGTGGGTGACAGAGCTGGAATCTGAACTCGGATTTGATTACAGAAATTATTCTTTGAATGACTTTCTTTGCCCTATTTGGTCATAGACTCCAAATTTCTGAAGTTGGAAGCTATCTCTTATGAGATCATGCTTAATTTAGAACTCCTTTAAATCACAATTGAGTGATTTGTGTTAAATTTCTGTTAAGAAATTTGTAGCTTATTTAAGCCAAAGAAATTGCCACCAATTCCTCAAATATAAAAGTCTCTCTTTAAAGTGAAGATGCCTTACATTTTCCCATTGAGACAGTAAAAGAAAACAGGGACGGCCTAACTTGATCGCCTTTTAGAAATGCAGAAGCTCAGGTCCCACCCCAGATCTGTTGGATCAGAATCTGCTTTTAACAAGATCCCCAGGTGTTTTTGTACTCATTGGAATGGGAGCAGTGCTGACTAGACTAGTGATTCTTACCTCTAACTCAGCTTTAGAACCTTCTGTCAGAGAACTTACACCCAGAAATTTTTATTTAAATGAGCATTAATTGGTTGTCATCTAAACACTGATATTTTTTAAAAGCTCCCCAAGTGATTCTGAAGATCAATCTTAGCTGACAACTACTAGAATTATAAGCCTGAAAAGCACAGGGGCAAGAGTCTCTCGAGAACATAGGCACTGCCTAATAAAAGAAAACAGACCAATATGTCAAGCCCTCAATATTATTGTAAGTAACTATGAATCTTATTCTTCAAAAAGTGAAACTTAGTGGTTACCATAGGTTCCGAGGAGAGGGGAAGGGGAAAATAAAATAGATGGAACATAGGACATTTTTAGGGCATTAGAATTGTTCTGCATGATCTCACAATAATGGATACAGACCTTTTTAAATTTCGTCAAAATTTATAAAAGTGTACGGTCCAAAATGTAAATCATAATGTAAACCATTGACCATGGTTAGTAGCAATGCTTCAATATTTGTACATTAATTGTAACAAATGTACCATCTGCATGTAAAATGTTATTAATAGGGGAGAGAGGAAAAGGGGGAGGGCATTGGGTTTATGGGAATCCCCTATATTCTCTGCATGACTATTCTGTACCCTAAAGCTTCTTTGAAGATAAAATGAAAAAAATAAGACACTGGGGGAATATATGGAAGAAAATGTCACTGTACATGCAAGACAACAGATCTTACAATGATGAAAGACATAATGTCTAAAAAAAGTTTTTTATTGCATAAAGTCTAGGTTCTTTGCCTAATGTCCCCACAAGCCAAATAAATCACCTAACTTGTCCAGGTCTGCTTTTAGTATATTCAGTGAAGCCTGCTTCAGGGTAGTTGTAACAGACACAAAAAAAGCTTTGAGAAAATTTAAAGCACATTGTACAAAACAAGTTGTTTTACTAGTTTTATTATGCTTAACTACACATATAACCTCTAGTGCTCATCATTCGTTAACATTAGTCTTCTTTATTTCATATCATAAGCTAGAGTGTGCAGCATAAACTTTGTTTAGAAGTTTAGAGATACTGAAAGTAACTGGTGATATTCAAAGCTCCTTAAACAATATGACAAGTGTCAAAACTAAACTCAATTCTGGGTCACTTTTGTGCAGCACTCGGCATCACCTCAAAGTATAACTAAGATGATAATTGGATCTAGAGAAGTCCCTCTATGTGAAAGACAGGTAGCACATTTATTCTAGGACTGACTTTGTTTCATTTTTAATAATGTGTAAAGTGCTTTAGGATCTACATCTTTCTTCTGGGCATGCATGAAAACTATGTCCTTATTTTAGTACCTGAAAGCCATAATTAACTAATGAGAGACCCTTATGCCACCTTTCACTTTTCTAGTTTTTCCAAGTATGCTTTAGCCAAACCCCATAACTGAAAAAGTGAGAGGAAAATCTTTAAAAGAAATCCTAGAAACCAGGGAAAGAATCTAAAATGTGCTTTAAAAGCTTGAGTATTTGCTTTTTATCTGATAGTTATTTTTATTGCTTATAAGTCCATGTCTATCTAAAAGGAAAGTAAAAACTTTTGCAGTCTCTAGGGCAAAACATTAATGATTTTATGCCTTATGTACATTCAGAATTTCAACCATAAATGCTGATATTAGGAATTTGGTTCAAAACTGAGATTACAGGGCACTATGTAGTTTTAAGAAAATAAAGATTTGAAATGGGGAGAAATGCTTGAAAGCAACCATTTTGTAGCTGAAAGTTAGGCGTAGTTAATAGGTTAATTTCTGTTTATTGAATAAGAAAGCCCAATGCTGATTGATATAGTAATTTCGGTGTTTGCTATGGCAAATATTTAGCTCATTATCAGTTTTAATAGCGTTTTGCAGAACAAGCCTTTTCTTGACATCTAGAAAATACTATTAAATTTCCCTGCATAGATACATTGTTATGACATGCAATAACTACTTGAATATAAAGGGGATTAATAATTTAAAAGGTGTTAACAAATTAGGGCCATCATTAAAAATAGACTTTGAACCATTTTGTAGCAAAATCAGATTGAGGTAATGCTCTGCTCTTATGATAAAGAATTACTGCATTAATTCTGCAAAGTGAACTTATTGCTCCTATTCGTCTCCAAAACCCTGGAGCATTAAAAGACAGGAAGAATGAAATGATCATTGCATTTTTTTTCAGGCACAACAGCTCTAATATTTCCATCACAGTTTCACAGCTCAGCCAGCCTAGTTGTGTTAATGGGGGGAGAAACCTTCAAAATGTCATCTTTTTCTTTAATTTTGCTTTTAGCCTGTCATATAAAATCAGGCCAGATTTTCTTGGACAGTTTATAATAATAAACAGAGAATTGTATTTAACTTAGGGAACATCAGTTTTGACCACATGGCTTGATACTGTTTTGCATCTGACTTTTTAAAATTTTTTCCATGCGTAGGATGATGATTTTATTTCCACAATTGTTTCCCTATAGATCGCCAGCGTTGATTCAGCTGATAGGGATAGCTAAGTGGTGTTTCCTTTCTCCTTCACTACTCCACATATATCCCTCTTAAAACTAAGTACTTTTAGACACAGAGGACAACCCCACAGAAGGACTGCTGTTAGGTAATTGGTAGCTGCATTCTTCTATAAAAATCTGTAAATTCAATACTCAACTTTTCTTTCGTCCTAAAAATATTATCCATCATAACATATTTTGAAGTACTATTGCACTTGCTGATAAACAACTAAATTCTCTGAACCAACCATTGACATGACCCTGATAAGAAAATGAAATATTGGTATAGAAATGCAACTATAATACATATGCTCATAGACTCATGGAATATTAAAGCTGAAATTGACCAAAGAGATTACCTTGTGCAATCCTTGAATTTTGAAGGTGGGGAAAACTGAGGCCCAGATTAAATAGATTGTCTTAACGCACATAGCTATGGGCTATGAGCCACATTCAGCACTTCTCTTAGTCCATTATGTTATTTCTGCAACATCAGCCCATCCTTCAGGTTGAAATTTCTCAGTACTATCTGAGCACTTTATAGATTACAGCTGTGAAGTGGAAAGAATTCAGAGTTTAGAGTCAGCTGGACTAGGACTTGAATCCCAAATCATGTATATATGCTTGAGAAAATCACTTCACTTCCTTTTAGCATTCTTTTCCTCATCCACTAAATTTAGATAATACTATCTGACTTTAGGGATGCTGTGTGGATTAAATGAGATAAGTGTAAATGCCTATAAACTGTAGACTTTATGCAAACAGTTACCATTAATAAGGAATGTCTGCTTCCACTAAATAAGGCATTTTGTTATCTGGGAGGGGAATTATTAGTTAGCTAACACCCCCAAGGCAATAGGACAAAACAATAAGTTTTCATTTGGCAGAGAACAAAAGTAGAGAAAGATCTAAAGTGTTGGCAATTAGAACACAATAGTAAAAGACTTCTGATGGTGGTCAAAAACAGCATAAAGCAAATGGAGGAGATGGGGAACTCCATTTTACAATTGAGAAACAGCAGGCTTAGAGAGGATAAGTGATTTGACCCCTATGACCCAGCCTATAGGTGATAGAACTATGACTAAAACCAGGATTGTCTGATTCCAGAGCCCAGATATGATTAACTAAGAGGAATAGTTTAAAGCATAATAAATAGAGTGGCATTTTTGCATTGAGATCACAAGAAAACATTATTTTCTCATGTCATAAGATGTAGGTGACAGATATGAAGGAAATCTAGGGAAGTTCTAGTAAAGATCCACAATGCCAAGTTGCTAAAGCAATGGCTAAATGATGGAATAAATGTTTTGCTTACCAGCATGATTTAGTGAATGATTCCAAATTAGCATTTAATTCCAATGGGAATTTTCAATGATCATGCTTCTTTAATTTTAAACAATTCCTTTAAGAACTGAACTACTTCTGAATGTCTAATTCTAGTAACACGGTTTCACCTACTACCTGGTAAAGTCTTCTTCCCAATTCATAACAAGTGAAGCATCATTATTTCCTTCTAACCTACCCAGAGGCAGTATTTCTTTCTTGGGTAATAAATTGGTTGAGAAAAAGTTATTTAGCAATTTATTAAACCCTATGACTTCATATTCTGCCAAAGATCCCATAAGACCTAGTGCTGAAGTATATCTATACCTAATGTGATTTAACCTCGTTTTGAAAATCATTGCAATGCAATATAGCAATTTTGAGACTAATGGCTTTATCACAAAACCACTTTCCAAAATCTACTGAGGAGCAGATGTAGCTCAAGTGGTTGAGCACCTGATTCCCATGTATGAGGTCCTCGGTTCAATCCCCAGTACCTCCTAAAAAAAAAAAAAAATACTAACTCAATTTTGTTATCAAAGGCAGGGAGTCCACATGTAATAAATATGTTATTAAAATATTTATTTAGAAATATTTAGAACTACCTGTCCTTCTCCAAACAATGAAGCCCTCCTTACCTACCATCAATGTCAGGAAAAGTTGGAAAGAATTCATTTTTAGTGTACCTATTGCCAATGCTTTAGATCTTTCAAAAGTAGAATTAGAGAAAAGGAGAAGCTATGAAGAAAGGAAGGGAGGGAGGAAAAGAAGAGAGGGAGGGAGGGAGGGAGGAAAGAAGAAAAAGAAAGAAAATATGAGGAATTTGCTTCTGTGATAGATGCCAACCCAAAGACCAGTCTTGTACATAATGATGTCCTGATCAAAAGCATCCTTCCTCACATGTCAGAATTATTCTGGCTTTTCATACATTAGAATTGATTGGCTTAACTTGATTGCTTTTTTCCTACCATTTGGTTGAGCACAGCTGGACTAAGACACTGAGTTTGAGGAAATAATACTTTTCCTCAAGACTGCTCTGCTCCCCAGATTTACTCCATTTCTGAAACTCCCAATTTGCCCTTAGTCCTCTCCTCTCACTGAGAGTCCAGCTAGCTGACCTGCATATGATTTTATGGCGGAACTCAGATATTCTGGCAACACTTCCCTCAAGAGAGTTTAAGCTTTGAAAACATTTGTGTAATTGACAGTTGATTTATATCCCTTGAATTTGCCCTCCCAGACCAAGATTCTTTTTCTTCCCCTCAGGGAGTATCGTCATTTAAAATGGTAAGTCTGGGCAAATGCCTAGCCCTGCCTGTCTTTGGAGGGCTGCCTGTCTAATCAAGACACTGGGTTTGGGGCAGCGTAGCTTACCAAATCAACTGTTAGACTCAGTGCTTGCCGAGGAACAAAGACTCCTTAACTACCTTGTTATCACTGAAGGGTCCCGTACTTCGCAGACAAACATGCCTTCAGGAAGAAGCTAAAAAAATGCTCCCATTTTTATAGGTAGAAAAAAAAATTAGAGATTTGGTTCCACATTTAGCCCATTCATTGATTAGAAAGTAAAACCTGGAAAGTTGAATGCATTAACCCTAAATGTTAATTTGTGATTTTGGGTTTCTTTGAAAGAAATAACCAGGCATTTACATTATAATTTAACTTTAAAAATAATTACTTTTTATGAAAATTGTTGCCTTTGCCATGTGAATTTGCCTCAATTTTATAATGAGGATGTAAGGTTCTAAGTAATTTTAAAAATAGCTACCAATTAACTTTAAAATGTATCTGTGTGTTTATACCTTTAACATATACAAGGCCGACTGTTCTTAAGTACATTCTAAATTTCTTTTGAAGCTTTTTTTTTTTTAATTTATGGAATGAT
>JAQZBX010071510.1:0-15224 GCA_029593785.1 Cabassous unicinctus | reverse complement strand
AAAAAATTGTGCATTCCAATAATTAAAATCATTTGAACAACAACAAAAAAAATGGCACTCTGATTAAACTGCATTTTACAGCATGCAGGACACCTTGGACCAGCTTTTGCTTTTACTCTAGATTTCACTGTCGTCCTTCACCAACATGCAAGTTCTTTTCCTTCCCTGCCAGCCAGACAGGCAGATGGGAGAAGCAGGCGCCGCCTTCCTTGTCAGTAGTTCTCGATTTTTTGATATGAAAAGGGGCAACACAGTCATTTAAACTTGATCCAACCTCTTTGCATCTTACAAAGTTGACAGCTAAAAGAAGTAAAATAAGAAGGGAATGCTTGTGGAATGTACAGTGCATATTGGCGGGGCACGCCTCATTACGATTCGCCTGCTTGCTTCTCCTGTTCGATCATTTCTTTGGAAGGCACTGGATTTTTCTCTTGCATTTCTGCCTTCTTCAATTTCGACTTATCGAATTTCTCAATCTCAGCCATATCGGGTTTGTCAGACATGGTTGCAGAGGAAGCCAAGCGAGGCGCGCAGGCGACAGCAGTGGTGTCCGTGCAGAGGCTGCCGCCGAGTCCCTCTTAGTCTTTTCATGTAAAAGCTCCTTGTCCTAAGACTCCAGTGTGGATGAACTGTTTGATTTTCATTAGTTTCATTTCTACTGATTTTATTCTGGACACTAAGTACGTATCAAATAAGTCAGATACTAAGATTTATCTTTTGAAATTGTCTAGTGTGTTTCATACAGTTATCTTCTATGGGCATGTAATTCAAAAACATCAAAGATATCTAAGCTTAAAAAAATCTTTAGACCAAAATTAAAAGAGTAATTGGTTGTAATCTAACTTTTGTACAGTAAGGCTAATGGTTGGTAAACTTTCCTTGTTTTTCTGGAAAAGTAAAAAAAAATTACATTATACTAATTTGGGAAAAGTATCTCATCAGAAGCTTTTGCATAGACTGGTACCAAAAAGGACATTTTAAGACTGTGGGACATGATTTTGTGAGACGCAGTACCTATAAAATTCTGGAGAAAAACAACTGACTTTACAGATCAGTTGCAGAATACAAATTTACCGATGCCTTTAAACTAAGAAATTTATAAGCTGGCCATGTGTGCTATATTTATTTTTGTTAAACATACTTTCAGTTTACTCAGAATTTTCAATTTGCTTTATAAATGTATAAAAAACATTTAGGAAAATATTACTTTAATATGACTTGTTTTCTTTTGAAAATACATGTGTGCTGAGGTATATGATTTATGTTAGAAATTGACATTTGGATATAAGTTCTTGGATAAGCACCAAAGTTGAAGGAATTTTCTTCGACGGAAATGTGATTAAAATCTTATGTTTTCAGATATTACTTAGGTTAAGAAATGTGTGCTTTAGTATCTACTTGCTATTTTCTCTTTTTGATCTAAATCAGGGGTTCTTAACCATAGGTCCATGGACATCCAAGGGGTCCGTGGAAAGATTTCAGGGGGTCCGTGAGATTGAATTGAAAAAAAATCAACTTATTATCTTTATTTTCTCTGACCTCTAACTGAAATCTAGCACTTCCCTCAGTTATGAATGTATGTAATAAATTACAGTAGTATTCCGTGTTTTTCACCTGACTGGCAAAGGGGTCTGTTGAACAAAAAAGGTTAAAAACCCCTGATCTGAATGTAAGATATGCTTTGATGAGTAGTAACAAGTTAAAGAACAACAACTATAAAAACAATGAAAGAGAACCTATGACACTACATAAAATGAGCATAGGAAATAGAAGTAGATCAGGCATGCCTGGATAAAATTCCTTTGACATAAATAATAATCATAATTAATAAACAGATATAGCAATAAAAAGGCTTACATGACAGACTGAAAAGGGCCAGGAAAGTAATTTAGTTTGCTGAAGGAAGAGTTCTTTATTCCTGATCAAAGAAGTTGATACCGCTAGTATTTACTGCCATCCTATCTTAAGGTTAAAGGACTCTGCTGATGAGTGTAATCTGGGCAGACATTTTTAAATCATTATTTTAGGTTCCTTGGCGGGGCAACGAAGATGCATGCTCATATAATGGGGCCTGGTAGGAGGAATGGGGCCATACAAGAGGTGGTGGCAAAACCCAACTATATCTTAAATGCCATGTTTGCTCTTATTTACTTGGTACTAAATCAGATGAGACATGTCCTTATACAAGCTGTTATCAACTGCCTTTGAAAATTTGGCCCATTTTACTCTAAGCATTTAAAATATAAATGGTTCTTATGTATTTTGGGGGGAAAAACTTGTTTTCTTTTCTTCTGATTTTATTTTTCATTCATTGTTGATCTTTCAAATGGACCAAGGCTTTTCAAAAGGATTACAGTTAACAATTCATTCTTTATCATACTTTCTATAATTCCTTATTTGAGTATTAATATTATGTGCATTCCAAAAATCTTGTGAGCTACTAAACTTTATGAACTATCACTAGGTTATAAGGCATACTTTAGTATTTATTATAATAAAATTAAATTTTAGGAAAAAAGTGTTTCATCTACCCATTCAGGTATTTTTTGTTTGTTTGTTTTTTAGGTACCAGGGCTGGGGATTGAACCCAGGACCTCATATGTGGAAAGCCTACACTCAACCACTGAGCCACATCAGCTCCCCTGAGTTGGTTTTTTTCATTTGTTTCTTGTTGTCTGTTTTTTTTTAGGAGGCACTGGGAATGAACCTGGGACCTCCCATGTGAGAAGCAAACACTCAATCGCTTGAGCCACATCTGCTCCCTCTGTTTTTAATTATAGTTTTTAATTATAAGGATCAAATTTTCATTTCCATGGCCTCAGGTTGATTTGTTTGTGTCTGCTGTTTCCTCCTATCAGAAAATTTTAATTATGCTTATTCTTAATTCTTGCTTTGCTTGCTCTACTATTTCTTTTCCTCACATATTAGTTCCTCCATATAGCTGTTTGTCTTCTTTCACAGTGTCTTCCTTGCATGTGTGGTAACCCTTGAGTCTGTCATCTTTGTTAGATGGTCTTCTGTAGGAGTTCATGTTATCTGCTTGGGGAGATTGCTGCTCTGGAGTGTCCTCTGGCCTGTTTGCAGGGAAAGTAGAAGAAGGACAAGCCACTGGATGAGATTTCTCTGGGATTTTCAGGTCTAGTACCCTATTTCCTCTGTCAATCGTCAGCCCCTGGCACATGGCTGTTTTGGGCTCCTTGGCCACTGCCCCTGCCTGGATGTGACACTTTGTCATTGCCATTGGCTCAAAAGCAGAAGGAAGGGCATCAGTGGAGTATGAACTGCCTGGCCTCTCTCCCAGTACTGTCCCAAGGAACTACATGTTGATTGTCCTTGACACTGTCCTGCTTCACTTTCTGCCACCTTTGGGGATGGAGCAGTCTTGGTGGTCCATTCACCTTTTGAGGAATACTCCTCTGTGCACATTTTAGGTTGGGCTTTCTGTCTTTGGTTCAATCTCAGTTCGTGCCCCATGTTTTAGATTTTATCTCTGTTTCTGGTTCACTGAAGGTTTTACTTCTTACTTAGGGTCATCAGTTAAGACCCTTGCGGCAGGAGTGAAGAAGCTCTAGGATGTACTCTGTCTGCCATCCTGAAATGGAGCCAGCTTTCCTGATCAGCTCTTAAAATACAAAGTCATCACACTTCTTGGAGCAGTGGTTTTCAACTGTGGATTCATATTAGAATCATCTGGAGAACTTTAAAGCAGAGTACTGATACCCCAGACATTCTGGCTTAGTTGATCAACAGTGAGGCATAGGCATTGCCATGTTTGGTATATTTTTAAAGCTCCCCAGCTTCCAACAACCACTGTCTTAAAATAACAGAGCTAATTGCCTCTGAGAAGGCCAGCCTTCAAAACAGTCTTCAGCAGAGGCTCAGAATCTCTGCAACTAGCTGCAACCGTCATCACAACCTTCATCACAAAAGGCTCTGCCTTCCTCATCACAGTTTCCTACACATGGATGTTTAAGCAAGGAGGTTTTATCATTGTTTTATCATTAGTCATCACCATGGATAATTAACATTTTCCATTTTATCTATGTTGTCATAAAATGCCACATCAAATGCCACTCTAGCTTAGTTCTTGATTTCTCAAAGCTTGCTTATCTAAACATCTTTTCCTGTGTGGTCAGGCCTGAGACCTGTGTGCATCAGTGATCTGATTGACCAAGTTCCCTGATATATCTATTGTTTGTAAACTCAGCTAGTGATGCTCATTTACGAGTGTGCAGGTTGTGAAATCAACTTGCAATAAGACATGATTCATTTGTTTTTTGTTTCCTAGTCTCCAATAGCTTTTGTTTGGTTGCAACTAAAAATCTGAAAAAGGCCAATTAAATTGGTCCTGAAGATGAAATGACCTAAAACCACAATGAATCTCTCTAGAAAAACAGTTAAATTTTATATTAATAACTTACATAAACTGAAACGGAAACATGCTCATGTGCAATTGTGGGATGTCCATTTTCTCCATTTTCTCTTTGGTCTTGTGAGGCCCTTGTACTCCTTTGATGGTTTACCATCCAGACAACCTTACTAAGTATCATCTCCAGCAAGGGGTAGGGAAAGATCAGGTATGCAAAATGAATACTGAGTTAGAACAGAGTGCAGGTAAGGAGTAGGTATTAAGGAGGAGAATAGAAGATTGCAGCCATGTGTAAGAGAACTTTGAATATCATGAGAAGGTAGCACCACCTCCTTTTAGCAAGCTGAGAAAAGTTGCATGTCAAGAGACTGGAAAAAATATTCAAAATTGGGGTCGGGGGAGAAACTCCAAAGGGACTTAGATTATCTACAAGTTATCAAGAATGTGTGTTTAATGGAGAACATGTCATACCATTTGGATGCAGAATTGAGCTGCAAACTGTAAGACTTTGGAAATTTATCAGATATCCCACTGAGCCCTTGTTGCATGGGTAGAAAATGCCGACCCAACTGTGATTCTATAGGTAAAGGCATAAGAAGTCATGGGATGGAAGAAAGGAGAAAAGACTCTATGGGAAGAGAATGGGAAATTAGTGATTTGGCAAGACATGGAATTAGAGGGTGGAATAAATTAGAAGAAAATCTTTATCACTAAGAAAGAAATGAGAAAACATTGACAAGAGAATTCATAGAATCATGATAGGAGAAATAGGATCAGACCTATACCAGAGGGAAAGAGCTCTGGTTCTACCTTCTCAACGTTTTTATTTCTCCTTACAAAAAATGGAAAAGTAATTCCTACTACATCCCTTGAGCACTAGAACCCTGATAAGAACCATCAACCTAGGTTAGTAAAAGGGACAAAGTAATTACTTTGAAGTAAATGAAATCTTAATGGGATGTTCATCTAACAAGGATAGAATCCACTCCATGAGGTCATTACCATTTGGAATGACCATTTCTTGGGGCCACTGCATGATGTGTATCTCCAAATGTGATCCATTCAGAACTTGTGAAAATCATCAGAGGTTTAACAACCCTAGAATCTTCCTTTTCTTGGTGTCCATTGCATTGTTCTCAAAAGTTAGCAAATGTAAGCAATAAAGTAATCGGATCACATTTCGGTATTTATGTGGCACTTAGCTCAGAGTTAGGCTTTCCAAGTGATGACAAGGAAAGCTTCTGGCTGAAATAACTATAGTCTGATGGGAAGTTTTCAAATAATTGTAATTTGTTAGTAGATTACTTATAACTAAAGTACCTAAGGGCATGTCCCCATAAAATGCTGTAGGCAAGGAGCCTCAGGAGCTGATATCTTACCAGGAAGCTGTAGTGACTGCTGAGTCCCAAAGAGATTCTAAGTGCTAGCTGCTGCTGCTTCTGAATCTGTGGGCACCAGAGGAGGGGAAATGTGAAATTCTCAAAGCAAAACAAACCAAAACAGCAACACATAGAAACAATTCGAGTTTCTTTCAGGGACACTGTCTTTCCATTTGGATAGCTTTATTCTTCTGGTCTTTTGTTGGATATGCTATCTCGTCTTAAGCGGTGCTTGCCTTAAACATGATTGGTGGTTTCAAGGATGTACAAAAGCCCTCCTATTGCCCACAGGACCTTCTTCCCTTGATAATATCACTAAAAGGGGACAAATCCCTCTATTTCACAGTTAACAATAAGGCTTAGAATCATCCCAGAAAGCAACACAGTGACTGATCCTCATTCTAGAATAAAAATGAAGGCTGTGAAAGGGTAGCAAGAGCAATGGTTTCCTATATTGTGGCTGGTGGTGAGGTGGAGTGTACAAAAGTCAGGAGGGAGGCAAAGGAAATGGATAGAAAGGGAGGTTGGAAGAAAAACTTTTGTCACCTATCTGCCTAGGACAAGGCTTGATGGTAATCAAGCATTTTTGTTAGACCAGAAAACCATTTTTCCCCTATGGAGTGGCTTTTAAGAGTTTTCTCTGACATGGCAGAAATAAAAATACGTTCCCACTTGTCACATGTAATCCTTGGAAATTGCTAAACCTTTGTTGTGCTGGTATTTTGTAATATGTCTAAACAACTTCTCTTCCTCTTTGCACTGCTGCTTACAGAAAAGGGTGACCGTTCCTGCGCTATGATGCATTACAGCTACAGATGCCTGGAGTTTGCTCATCAAGGCATGGCTTTTACGAGTCATAATCCTTCCTTCATTTCATCTCACATGCAGTTCCTGGAACTCATGTGATCACCCTAATGATTTTCTAAGCCTGAATAGGCAGCTGAACATTATGGATCCTAGGTAGGTTTGGAACTTAGCCATTTGTCCTACAACCAGTGTGAGGTATTGGGTGAACGCTCATGAGAACGTTTACACAAGAGTGTGTGTGTGTGTGTGTGTGTGTGTGTGTGTGTGTGTGTGTTGGGGCGAGAGGGTGTGTTATCCTTGAACACTTTTTAAAAAATTTCTCCCCTCCCCGTCATTGTTTGTGCTCACTGTCTGCTCTCTGCATTGAACTCATGTTTTAAAAGTATAAAAATCCCTAACATGCATCTGTTTTGAGCTGCACTGAATCAGCTTGTGCATTCTTGAGTAACCACACCCTCTGTGCACTTTATTAGGGAAGCCCAGCCACAAGTATGTGACTGCTTAATGTTGAGACATCTGGTAAAAGCCACTTACCCCCATCTCCCTAAAGACATAATATGCGGCTGCAACTGTGGATTTGCATGACTGAGCTGAATCAGTCAACTCGGTGGGTTTGTGTGCTCAATTCACCCTTACAACAGCCAAACCGAGTCTTGTTAAGCTTTGGATGAGGAGTCACACTCTTCCTGGGAATACATTTGATGAATTGTTATTGTGCTTGGACTGCCCTGCCCACCCTCACCACTTATTTTAGACAGCACATGACTCTGACTCACAGAAAAGAGCAAAGAACTGCATGATGGCTTTAAGATATGCTGCACGTCTACTTCCTTGAGCAAGAGCCCCCAAACACTCAAGTGCCTGAGGGCATAAGGTGAGGAGGGCCCTTTCTTCTTCTCGCATCTATAAACGGATCCAATGAAAGAGGTCATCAAGATTCAGAAATAAGCAAGCAAACATTTAAAAATATCTCCCAAACATGCAAGTTGACAACTTGAGCAAGAATGTGGGGGTAAAAAAGACTAGTCATTTATAGAGTGGTGTTTTCTATGATATAGTTAGCTATGCCCAGATGCTAGGGTAGGCAGAAGCCTGAAAGAGTCCACATCACCAGGGGCTGCCAAAGAGAAACCTGGAGGGCGTCTTTAAAGGGGCCAATAGCTCTCAGAGATCTCATGGAATAAAGTACCACACAGTCAAGACCCCTTCCCCACAAGATCTTTCCTTTGCTAGTTTGAGTCTCAGAGGTTGTGTTAGTGAGAGCTCTGTTGGCAACAAGGTCTGAAACCCACTCGAATTAGCTCATATAAATTGTGTATTAGGGGTGGCAAGGAAAAGAGAAAATGCTTACTCTATGTACGTAAAAAAGTCTTATGGGAGTCCAGAAGTTGCTAAAGAACCAGCCTTCAGGAAGGGCAAAAACTGTGACCACTCTGGAGCCCTCCAAAGCCAGAGCTTGAGCCCCTTCACTTATGTAGGGTTCCCAAACTCTAGTGACTTCAGGGGGCTCTGACACACATGGGATCTGTGGGGTCTAAAATGAAAAATCCCATGTGCCACTCAGCCTCAGTGCCTGGGGAGCAAGAGGGAGTAGTAGGGATTGTGGGCCACTTACATAAAACAGAATGCCTCTGAATTATTTCATGTCTCTTAGGAGAATCCTAGACCAGAAATTCATCCTGACCTAGAGGGTACCCTCAAGAGCATTTATGTGCTTTCTAGTTCCAGTTTGAGATAATGCCCAGGAAAATCAAAACTGTGGATTAACTCCAAAGCCTCAGGGTGTGCCTCCGAGCCTCTAATATCTAATATTTCAAAGAAGGAGCATATATTCCATCATGCTCCTTTAATTTCCCATTGGAAGAAATTGAAGCTTTGAAGTCTACGCTGGTATAATGGACATTTAGTTTATTGTCTGTCAATCATCTCCCTTCTTTTGACACCTACAAGCTATTTTCCTTTTTTGAAAATCTCCATGAGGTTCAGATCTGGGCCTGGAAAATTAGAGGGATAGTGAGTGGTTCCGAGATGGGCATGTGACCCAAGTTGGGCATGTGACCCAAGCTGGGCCAATGAAAATTGTTGAAACTATAGGAAAGAAGTGCTTTGCCCTGCAGTTGGTAAGTTGGGAGATGGAGCTATTGGTGACTCTCTTTACCACCTTGTGAGGAACACCTACCTGTGAATGAAATGAACAGAGAAAAGCAAGGCTGAGAGGTAGAGAGACAATCAGAGTATCCTTTATGCACTGCTTAAAGCCTTTAAGGTAGGCAGATAATGGCCTCCCAAAGAAATCCATGTTCTAATTCCTCAGAACCTGTAAATATGTTATGTTAAATGGCAAAGGGAAATTAAAGTTGCTAATCACCTGACTGTCGAGTAGGGAGGTTACCGTGGATAATCTAGGAGGGCCCAAAGTAGTCACATGGGAAGAGGGAGAAAAGAAAGTGACATGATGTGGCAAAGACTCTATCCATTTTTGCTGGCTTTGAAGATGGAGGTGGCCATGGACTGAAGAATGTGGGAAGCCTCCAGAAACTAGAAAAGGCAAGAAACCAGATTCTATCCTCGAGCCTCTAGAAAGGACCACAGCCCTGCCAACATCTTGGTTTTAGCTCAATAAGACCCATGTCAGACTTCTGACCTAAGAACTATAAGAAAATAAATTTGTATTGTCTTAAGTGACTAAATTTGTGGGAACTTGTTAGAGTAGCAATAAGAAACTAATGCAGCCTTGCATCTAACTGTGCCTGAAATTACCCCCTGAACTTTCCATTTACATGAATCTCTACTTTTCTTTTAACCAGTTTGAGTTGGGTATATATTTCACAAGCAAAATTATTGGGACTATTCACTTGGTGTAGTGACAAATTCCTAGATCCCATGTTTTCCACATTTTCTTCTCTTCATCTCTTAGACTTCACCAACTGACATTAATCTATGTGAGAATGAATGCCTGAAGCAACACTGAACTTGCCACTCCTTAGACATGAGTTTTCTTGATCATCCTACAGTAAATCTTTCTTGTACCATGGAGTTGCCAAGATTCAGATTTTATCACAAAAGTATGCAACAGTAACCAAGGTTATTTCCCACAGAGATAACTGTCCTAAAATTAAAGCACCTTTTAAGATTTACTTATAGGTCCAAAGGGCCTTGAGATCCTTTGGAACTAAATGCCATCTTTTCTACCATCTGCCTCATGGAGTGGACCTTTCATTCTGCAGGCAAGTGTCAAGATAAACCTTTACCTTAATAAGAAGGCCAAGTAAATAAACTCCTGGACTTGTGTCAATGCCTGTCACAGCGCATGTGTCCTCGTTCATCTGCAAGAAGCAAACAACAGGACTGAGCCACTTGGAGGCCACTGAGTGTTCCCAGGACTCCGTGTTCAAGGGAAGTATCAGTTATCAGCCCCAGAGCTGGCAAGGTGAATCCCTAGAATCCCTAGAGAGTTTAGCCCTTCCTGGGGAGATTCCTTCCTGTGTTCAGGCCACCCCTGATCTTCTCATGGACCCTGGGAAGACTAGGTCCTTGGAAACTCAGTAACATTATACATTTATGGGAGGAGAAACAGTGAGAGGAAGGGTTGAGAGTGAGAGGGCGGAGAAGGTGGGGGAGGAGGACAGGCAGGAGGTGGCCGAAGGAGACATAATACCTTTGTTGCAAACATTTAAATTAGTACAGATAAGAGATCAGACTGCATCTTGAATATTAAGACAGTGATATTGAAGAATTTAATGAATGCAAACTCTTTGTGCTATTAATTTATGAAATCAGGCCTTGAGCAACTGTATGCTACTGGAATTAATTTTTTAATTGATGTAGAGAAAGACTGATAATAGAAAATCCAAGCTGCACAAAAATACATGCAGTGACAAGTAAAGGCCTCCCTCTACACCTCCAACTCTTTCTCCTTTTAGAAATCCTTTTTTATATGTACCTTTTTATTTATGCAAAAGAGATCATACTGCACATGCTTGATTTTTTTTCAATTAATGATAAGACCTAAGGCTCTTTCATTGCAACACATGCAGGCCTATCTCATTCTTTGAATGGCTGTCCAATACTCCACTGAATGGCTAGTTTAGATAAGCAATCTCCATTGATGGATGCTTAGGTTGTTTACAGTGTTCACTATTACAAGCAATACTATTTCTTGTGTGTTTATCTACAGGGTAAAGTCCTGACAGTAGAATTGCTGAGTCAATGACTCTGTACACTTTAATTTTTAATGGATAATACCAGAAGACAATGCTTTATTAACATCAAACAATCAGGTACCTGTATCAATTAACATTAAGTATGTTTGCATATCATTAAAAACCTCAAGTAATTTTGGCTTAGCCACACAAAGGTTTATTCTTTCTTTGTAAAATAAGCTCAGATGTAAGCAGCTTAAAGTCCTTTGCCATCTCGGCTCCCATCTCTCTGTTCCACCCCCATTGAAGTGTGTGGCTTCCGTCCTTAAGGTCACCTCATGGACCAGCATGGATGCTGGGCTCTCCACCTCATGCCTGCAGTCCAAGCAGCAGAAGGAGTGAGAGGGAAATGGAGGAGGCACGCACCTCCCAGGTGAGTCAGCTCCCTTTAGGAAGCCTTCCAGGAGGTCCCACATAACATTTCTGCTTACATCTCATTGGCCAGAACCAAATCACTTGGCCACACCTAGTAATAAGGGAAGCTGGGAAATGTAAGTTCTATTTTGGGTGGCAAGGAAACTTGAAAAAACAAACAAACAAACAAACAAACAAAAAAAACAATTAGGGTTCAGCTACTAAGGAAGAAAGAAAGAAGCCAACTAGCCTCCCTCTCCCACAACACCGTCACTCATCTTGATCAATTTCAAAATGCTTCTTTTCCATTTTTAGAAGAAAGAGCTAGAGATATTTAAATGTATATATATTTAAAACAGAGAAAAAAGTTCCTCTATAACTCCCACCTTCTTGTGACCCTATTTCATCTATTAATACGGGTGTCTGGATGCCTTCCTCCTAGTGCAATAAGAACGTTTATCAAATGAGCACAGTAGACATGTCGCTCTGAAGAAAGTTTCTGGGGCATGGCTCCAGCAGTTGCCATCACAAAGAAAGCCCTGCCTCCTTGTGTAATGAGCTTCCATAACCCATTATCCAGCTTTGACAAATATCAACTCAGAGTCAACCTTGTTTCAGCCAAGCCCCTCCCGCTCCCTCATATTTTTTGAAGCATACTCCAGTCATAGAATTTCATCTGTAAATATCTTAGCATGCATCTCTAAAAGATAAGGACTTTAAACAATCACAATGCCATTATTACACACAAAATAATACTAATTCCTTAATATAAAAAGTCAGTGTTCGACTCTCCAAGTCTCACCAATTTTTTAAAACAATTTGCTTGAATCAAGAATCCAAATAAGATCCCTATGTTGCAACTGGCTGACATGTCTATGTCTCTTTTATCTTGGAGGTCCCCGCCCCCCATCTCTTGTTTTCTTGCAATTAAAAAAATACTATGGAAAACTTAAAATGTATATAAAAGCCTACAGTACTAGCTTAATCAGTACTCAAATCTTGCCCCTTTTCTGTATCTCCAACCTTCTCACCCTCTCAGGCCCCCAGTCTGGACCACCATCTTCTCTCCTGGACCACAGCAGTGCTCTCCTAGCTGGCATTCCAGGCGCCAATCTATCCTCCATCTGGCACAAACCTGATCTTGCCACCCCTCTGTTTAAATTGAAAAGGTAAAAATAAATAAATAGACAGATAGATAATAAAGCCATTTGAAAAAGAATGCATGATATTTGTTTATTGTGTTGTTCAAAAAGTTGGCTCTGGAGGAACTTTCCAAAGGTGACTTCCACAAACTTTGGGTGCTCCCCTGAATCTAAATATCAGATATCAAGGGGTACATTGAAGCATTTGGAAGTTAGAATCCACTACCTATTGAACAAACTTTATTTGTCTGGGTCCGGGGCATGCACTCTCTTTGCTAACATTGAGGCTTCCCGGCTCATGTTCTATATCCCCTCCTTTTATGTGAGAGCCCTTTCCTAATTTGGTTTCTTCTGCCTTCTTGACTGCCCTGCTGATATGCCTCAGCATCCCACTTTCAACCTGCCTTCATTTCTGGTTCTTACCTCCTGTTCCTAGATCCCGGCTTGACTCTACCCTTCTCAGATTTGGAACTTCCAACAGACCACGCACACACCTGCCTGACACACTCATACTGCCAACACACATGCACATAAACACACACACACAAATATACTACCATTACCACCAGCAAAGAAATGTGAGTTAAGATAACTTTTTCTTAATTAGTCACATTAAATTATCACCATACCTCCTACCCTCTTTGGGTAGGCATATGCCCAATAAAAACACCCCTTCCTGCACCCTGAATATGATAACAAATTATATCAGTTATGTAGATGGCAAAAGTTTTGTCAAGTCTGCCTTGGGAATTTGGTCTCTGGGCTAAGAGAGATTCTCCAGGATGTGGAATAACCAGAATTTACCATAGTTAATGTATGACGTGTATTCAAATGTAAGTTCAGGTTAGTGGCAAAAACATAACAATTCAGTCTTGTTTCATCAGACTTACTAGATAAATTATAGTTTTTAAATCCTGGGTTTGACTCTGTGAAGCCACCAAAGGAGGGAAAAGCAGGAGGACCAGTTATGTTTCAAGTTTGTTCACTCTTTCTTCTATCTTACACTACTTGATTTCCAGTGTTCTTGCCTTATCTATACAAAATGGACTCCAAAAGTAATTTTCTCCCTATGAGTCTCTCTCTGTTCCCTTCAATGATATTAGCGACTATCTTCCCAGTAGCTACCCTTCAGCTGAACTTTCGGCCTTACAGAAATAGAGCTTGGCTTTAGACAGCTAATCCTGTGCCCTGTGCACGCACAGGCCAGGGGCGGGCTGCTGTCCACACGTCTTATATCAGAACTTACACATGAGGAACCATGCCCAGCAGAAGCCAGAATGAACCCAGCAGGGCCCTCCCAGCTGTCCCAGCTTCCTGGCAGCACAGGGCCATGCCAGTGATTGGCTGCTCAGAGTGGGCCATTTAATCTCTTGTTATTTTTACTACAGCTCTGGCTGCTATTTTACTAGGGAATCCAGAGGAAGCTATCCTTCCACCTGCTAAGTCCAGATCAGGAAAGCAAATAGCCTCTGAAAGAACCAGCTGAGGAACTGGAACAAAAACCCAGGACTTCCCCAAACTATTAGAAAAGCAACACACTTAGAAAGTTTTATCTACTGTGGACCACACGGATACCAATTATTAAGACACAGGATCTTTGAACTAGAGGAGACCTTAGTAAGAAGGACGGTCTAGTGTTATTTCTCATAATTCTAGTCAAAAGATGTTGGGGTCAGTGTCTAATAGACATTTCTACCTCTCTGGTGAACTCAGGACAATGCTCACCTCCTTCTCCCCATGCACCCTTACGTGTCAGAAGAAGGAAGGAGCTAGAATGAAACACACATGCTTCTACTCCATTTCAGACAAAATGGGGAGACTCTGGATGTGATTGCAAAACCGTTTATGTATAATGTCTGCAGGCATAGAATGAAGACCTCCTTTTAGACTCCATGTTTCAGAAACAATAACTATTCATAGGGATCCATAATTTATTGAAGAAAATGACACAAGGGGCTGGAATCAGTGGTACGCAGGTAAATGTTAAATAACTGGCTCTGCAGAAAAAAGCTCCAATTTGTAGTGTTTGCCATTTCCCATGGTGTAAATACCTCCAGCGTGGGCAGAGACTTCATGGATTGGGAAGAGATGTGAACAATTGGCTCTTGATAGCAGAAGCAAGTGGAAGCCAGCATCAGCACACCACGTGCTAGAATGTTCAACAACAAATCATTCCCTGTCCCTTCTAGGGCATCTTACTTTTCCTAGGCTAGTGCTGAATGACTTCAAAATGGTAAATAGCATACTGCATCTCTCTAAAGGACTTATTACTGTTTTTATTTTATTTTATTTATTTATTTTATTTTCTTATTTTATTTTCCAAGTCAAATAAAAGGAGCACTGTTTTTGGATCTCTGTTGTATCCTGATCTCTTCACTGCCCAGAACTGACTTGATTCCTACTTTGGGATCCTCCTAAAGTTCACACAACCTTGGGCTGACAAGAATATGTGGATATAAGAGACATAGAACAGCACAGGGATTAAGTACAGTATTTGAGTCAGAACAAACTGGGTTCAAAGTCAACTCTATCATTAGGATAAGTGATTTAAGGCAAGTTTCATGACCTCTCCTAACCTTTCGAAAATGAGGTATAATAATATAATAAGCTCATAGTGAATAATGTGAATAATGTACATAAAACAGCTGAGCAACTGGCACATGGTGCTCAATAAAAAGTAGCTACTAAAAAAGAAAAAAGAGGGAAGCGGGTGTGGCTCAGTGGATAGAGCCCCCGTTTACCATATGGGAGGCCTGGATTCGCGTCCCGAGGCCTCCTTGTGAGGGCATGCTGGCCTGAGCGGTGCGGTGGGCTGATGCAGCAACCTCACGGCAGGAAGCGGGTGTGGCGCAATGGATAGAGCACCCGTTTACCATATGAGAGGCCCCGGGTTCGCTTCCCGGCGCCTCCTTGTGAGGGCAGGCCGGCTTGCGCGGCGCCGTGGGCTGATGCCGCAAGACCTCACAGCAAG
>JAQZBX010071509.1:0-15225 GCA_029593785.1 Cabassous unicinctus | reverse complement strand
TGATATATGATTTATATTCAGATTTTCCCCCTTTCATATTCTAAAATTTATAGTACATCGAGGCACTGAAGATTGTATATATATCCTCCCCAGTATGTAAAGAAATAAAAGACAAAATATAGCAGGAAAGGTTTAAGCTCAAAATAAATGAGAATTTTTTTTTTTTAAGATTTATTTATTTATTACCACCCCCCACCCCACCCCCGTGTCTGCTCTCTGTGTCCATTTGCTGTGTTCTTCTTTGTCTGCTTGTCTTCTCTTTAGGCGGCACTGGGAACTGATCCTGGGACTTTCGGAGTGGGAGAGAGGCGCTCACTCTCTTGCGCCACCTCACCTCCCTTGTCTGTCACATCTCTTATTGTCTGTCCTCTGTGTCTCTTTTTGTTGCATCATCTTGCTGTGCCAGCTCTCCATGCAGGCCAGCATGCTGCATGAGCCAGCACTCTGCATGGGCCAGCACTCCACGTGGGCCAGCATTCCTGTGCAGGCCGGCGCTCTGCTCAGGCCAGCTTGCCATGCGGGCCAGCTTGCCTTCACCAGGAGGCCCTGGGAATTGAACCCTAGACCTCCTATATGGTAGGCGGGAGCCCAATCGCTTGAGCCACATCGCTTCCCAAGAATTTCTTGATTGCTAAGATTGTTAGGGAATTTAGCATTGACGAAGAGTCCAATATGTACCTGCATTTTACATATATCACCTTATTTAATTCTGCTAGTTACCATGTTAGGGAGGTTTTTCTTTTCTTTTTTTTTTTCAGGGAGATATTATGATCCTCATTTTATAGAAAAAAATGGAGACTTGGAATTCAAAGTAGTTTAAGGTCACTTAAAGTGGGGAAGCCAGGTTTAAATTGTGCCATAAAGCAAAAAAGTTGTAACTTTTGGATTCAACCTAGGATCATAGGTTTTATGTATAGGTAGGTCCTCATGAAATGATTTGGCTCAGTCCCACTTTTGGGTAGGTGTGATTTCACTCTTTATGAAAGAAACAAAGAGGCTGAGAGGTTATGTTACTTGCCCAAGATCACCGAGTGGTCCCACAGAAAGGGAGTAGAGAGTGAAACCACTTCCAAGCACAATGTTCTCTGTACTGTAAAACACCAAAGCAAGTCAAGTCCTGGGCTTTGGAGATGTCTGTCTATGGTGACACTTAGTTTTGCATTACCCAACCTGGGAATGGTCTCGTCTCTTGCTTTCTAAATTATATGTTTAACCTCCAATGATAACTAAGACTCTCTGAAGTAAAAGGACCTTATGTAACGTTCCCTCTAACAAGTCTAAAACATCTGCGTTGCATCTGCTGCCCCTAGATCACCACATTCCGAACACCTGGAATCCTTTTCTGTGAGTCCTACTTCCCCATCACCTCCATCCGTAAGAGTTTCAAAGAGTTTGTAGTTATGGTTTTCCTGTCCCCAAATCAGCATATACTTGTTTTACTTTCCTTAAAAAAAAATGATATGCTTCAAATAATTTAATTTTTCCAAGTAATTTCAATAGCAGAAACTTAAAAAAAGATGTTTTCCCGTTTTCCCTAGGTATGAATGTAGAACATTATGTAAGTGGTGTTGGGTTGGATATTATTTTTATAATCCTTTCTTTCAAAATACCACTTTTATACATAAACTCCACTTTTCTATGATCTTTTATTGATATTGCTTATATGTGCACATGATATTAACATAGTTATCACAACATATATTCAACTTAAAATTTAAAAAAAAAAAAGAACATTATTAACACTCTTCATGTTGTCACATATTCTGATTTTTTTGTGGATAGTTAGTAGTTTATAGAGTTGATGTGTTTATTTAACCTTTTTATTTTTATTGTTGAGTGGTTAGGTTATATGTTAAACAAGCCTTTTTTTTTCTTTTTTGTTACAAGAATCGGAAATCCACTCAAACTAATTTAAGCCAGAAGCAAGGATACTGGGGCCAGACATGGGGTGAGTACACCCCCCAGAAGTCTTTCTTAACTTGGTTTACATTTTGAAATAATTATTACTATAATGATCACTCCTTCATGAATTAAGGATATAGAATTTATAAAACTCAAGTCTCTAATTTTGACTTTATGTTTCTGTTTGTAAGAAAGAAAAATAGTTCATCTATAACCTGTGAAGCAATAAAAAAAAAGAAAAGAAAAGAAAAAGATTTGTTTTGGATTTTGCCTTAGGCTTGAGAGTTTCAGGTAACAGGTAGAGTAGGATTGTGAAAATGGAAACTGTAATAAAGCAAATGAAAAGCAGGCAGGCATCTTGCCTTGAACAAGCAAGGTGACTGCCTCACAATCAGCCATCTGGGAAATGTCTTAATTTCCCCCCCCCCTTTTAAAACTACTCTATTGAGGTATAAGTGATGTAAACTAGACACAATTAAAGTTTACAGTTTGATAGAATTTGACATGTGTATACCTGTGAAACCATACCCCTTTGTAATCCCTCCCTTCTGCCTTTCCCTACACTCCATCTCGAAGCTACCACTAATTTGCTTTATGTCACTATAGATTACTTTACATTTTCTAGAGTTTTATATAAATGAAATTATACAGTATGTAATCTCTGTCTGGTTTCCTTTACTCACAATAATTATTTTGAGATTCACCATGTTGTTTTGTGTATCAGTACTTCATTTCTTTTTATTGCTTACTAGAGTTCCATTGTATGGATGTATCACAATTTGTCTATCCATTCACCTGTTGATGGACAATTGTTTCTCTCTTTCTTACAGATGTACATGTTTTGGGGTTAGGGTTTATTTTCATAGCTAAATTTGGGGCAAGGACTTGCCATTCTATTTCTGGTTTACATGCAGAGTGCTGAAGGTTGAAGAAAAGCTTGTCAAGGAATGAAATTTCAAATGGAATACGAGGAAGATACACAAAAATTTATCAGGTTCAAATCTTATTACTTTTGGGTTTTGAAAAGGTCACTGAGAGGCATTAGTCTTAATCATTAAGATTGATAATGACTGCAGAGCTAGGGCATAATTGCTCAAGACATAGATCCTCCAAGGTAAATTGTAGAAATGTAGGTTATTTTGAAATTTTATGGTCATTGAACTACAATGGTGTTTGCATTTTTCTTTGTTTACTCTAGAACTTGTGGTGGCCAAATTACAGTACCCCTTTTATTATAACATAGCTGAAAAATCATTTTAAGGTGAGTAAGCAGCAAAAATAACAACTTCAGGAACTCTTGTGCTACAATATTGTTTAGAATTAATAGGCCCTGTCTTGAGAGGTGGGCTTCATTTATTCATCAGGTGTTTATTAAGTATCTACTATGAGCAAGACACTGAATAGTAAATTTGTTGCTTATGTACCTGAAATCTAAAGCACTGTATATATCTTCAATCACCAGCACAGAATACCTTCACTCCATGTCCTCTCCATAGTGTTCCTTCTTAAATCAACTGTTTTTCCAGTACCTGCCATAAGAATGGCTGGAGAGCATTGCTATTTGGGGAAGACATTAATCTAAAGCATCCAGCTTTTCCATTAGGCCAGGGGTTGGCCAACTACGCCCACAGGCCAAATCCAGACCAATGTCTGCTCTTGTAAGTAAAGTATTATTGGAAGACAGTCACACTCATCTCATTAGTTTAGTGTCCATGGCAGGGTTAAGTTGTTGTGGCAGAGACTTTACGGCTTGCAAAGCCTAAAATATTTACTCCCTGACCCTTTAAGAAAATGTCTGCCAGCCTCTGTCCTAGGCTGTAACATTAGCTTTCCTAGAAAGTAGTGTACCTAAATTTGTTTGATGTAATTTAATGAATTAAATTATTTAGGGTTGATGTAAGGAATGACTATATGAAGAACTTTTGGAACATTTTTCATCATGAACTCTATGTCATTTTTGTTTTATTTATGTTATAAAATTATTAAAGTAACATATGCTTTGTGTATTCAAAGATTACATGAAAATAAATAGTGAAGGTTCCTTTCACTACTCAATTTTACTCTCTTCCCCACAGATAGGAACTGTAACAGTTTGCTGCATCAGACCTTTTTTCATGTTGAGGCACACACATATATGCAGAATTTAAAAGTTTTTAAAAATGTGTAAATAAGATCATTCTACACGTATTATTTTTCTTAGCACTAGATATTAGAAATTGTTTCATGTCAAGACATACAGATCTGTCTCATTTTTATTAAGGGCTAAATAGTGTTCCATTATTTGCCTATACCACTGGTGAGCAAACTCTTCCTATGAATGGCCAAATAGTAAAATTTTTTTCAAAGTGTACAGTCAGTACTATTTGGTATAATCATATAGCTGTGCATTCATCACTTCAATCATTTTCAGAGCATTTTCATTATTTCAATAATAATAAAAAAACTGACAAAAAATTCATCACCTTTCAATCTCTCTATGCCTCCCCTGCTGTACATAACTGCTATTTCTGACTAGTCTTGCTTATTTATTTACTTACTTATTTTAAAACAGTTTTATTGAGATATATTCACAGATCATGCAATCTATCCAAAGGTATAAGCAATGGCTTTTAGTATAATCAAAAATCACCACAAAAAATTTTAGAACAATTTCATTACTCTAAAAAGAAAAACTCTATTCTCCATAGCAGTCACCTCTTAATCCCTCTATCCTCCCCAACCCTACATAACCACTAATCTAATTCCATCTTTATAAATTGATTTATATTTACATCTTATATAAATGGAATCATACAATATGTAGTACTTTGTGTCTGGTTTCTTTCACTTAGCATAATTTTTTTGTCCGATACTAACATCTTGTAACATTAACATACATTTGTTCAGTTTCAAAGAAAAACAGTCATATATATGCAATATTACCCATATTCATATTTCACATGAGGTCTCACTATGCTATACGGTCCCATGTTACATTTTTCAGCTGTCCTTTCAGTACAAATCATAAATATTTTAAGCTCTCTGGGTCATATAAGGTCTTTGCTGCTGCTGCTGCTGCTTCTTCCTTTTCCTCTTCTTCTTCTTCCTCTTCTTCCTCCTCTTCTTCCTCCTCGTCTTCCTCTTCTTCCTCATCTTCCTCCTCCTCCTCCTCCTCCTCCTCTTCTTCTTCTTTCCTTAAAAAATGTAAAAACCATTCTTAGTTTGCAGGCAGTCAAAAGCAGGCTGCAGGCCACCTTTGGCCCAGGAATCAAGATACTGTAGTTTTTTACTTTTTGTTTTAAAACCAATCTCCTATTAATGGGCAGTTAAGTTGTTTGCATTTTTTTACCATTTCAAACAATGCTGCAGTGTAAATCCTAGTACTTGTGTTTTCATGTGTGCCAATAGTCTTAGAAGTGGAACCAGTGGTTAAAGGATATGTGCATTTAACATTGGAATAGATATTGCCAAATTACTCCCCACAAAGATTGTACCAATCTATACTTCCATTAATAGTAAAAGTTGATATTTTGTAAAAACTTGATATTATCAAACTTTTGAATTTTGCCCATATTTATTTACTCAAAAAATTATTATAGTGGCTTGGAGCTATTTACCCAGAAAAAGCATGTTCTTAAACTTAGTCCATTCCTGTGGATGTGGAACCATTGTAAATAAGATCTCTTCAAGATGTGACTTCAGTTAAGGTGTGGCCAAATTCATCAGGTTGAGCTTTAATCTGGATTACTGGAGCCTTTTGTAAGCAGAGTGAAAATCAGATAGAGGAAAAGACCCAGAGGGAGCAGCCAGAAGCTGAAAGTCAACAGAATGGGATGAGAAGGGAGAGGCCAGAAAAGACCGCCATGTGCAAATGCCATGTGACAGAGGAGCCAAGGACTAAGGATCACCAGCAGCCAGCCCCAGAATGCCAGTCTTTGGGAAGAAAGCAATCTCCTAGAAAGACTTTTCCTAGCCTCAAAACCATGAGCCAATAAATTCCCATTGTTTAAACCAACTCATTGCATGGTATTTCCTTCAGCAGCCCAGAGAACAAAAACAATTATTTACCCAAAAAATAATGCCTCATGTTTGAAAATTGTATTTTCCTTATTCTCAGTGATATTAAGAATCTTGTCATATATTTGTTTGACACTTAAAATTATTGTTCTATGAATTGTCCAGTCATTTCCCTTTTTTCTTTTTCTTATTAATTAGTAGGAGCTGTTATTAATTTTTCCTCTGTTTTATCTGTTGCAAATATTTCCAACCAGTCTATAACTTGCCTGTTAACTCTGCTTAGAAATTTCACACTTTTATTTTAGATAAACCTAACAATCTCTTACTTTGTGGCTTCTAGGGTTTTGTGTCTTGCTTTGGAGGCTTCCACTATCTCAGCATTATATGTCCTTTTTAATAGCACATTTGACTAATTCTTATTAGAATTCCATATAAGGAAAATGTTGGCTTCTCTCAAACAACTTCTATGCCTTTTTTGCCTTAATTATCAGGAAACACAGCTAAATCTATGGTTCAACTGTGCTAACTGTCCTACAGTCACTGTATAATGGGGTGAAGTCACCGCAATCAGTTAAATGCTAAAATGGTAAGTATAAACCTGAAAACAGAGGCTGGAGATAAACTGGGCAAGTAAGAAAGACTAGCCACCGAATTGAAATAAATGACAGAAAAATAGACCATCAGGAAACCTCAAATATGGATGGGGCAGCTCTGAGGATCTGAGTTTGTGGGACAAACTTGATCAACAGTGCAAGGGAGCTGGTGGGGAGGCAAGGTCTGGATGCTCACAACTCAGTGGACTCTATGGCCACAGGTGCTTCAGGTCCTGTTCCTGTGAGTTTGCAACTTTTACATGTTCATAATCCCTTATCCACCATTCTGAAATCCAAAAAGCTCTGAAGACCAAGATTTTCAAAAAATTACTACCAAAATCTGATCTAATGGATGTGAGACTATTTGTAATCTTTATTCCATGTATTATGAAAATTTATACATTTTACTGCATACTTAGCAATGTTGTTCATTTTATGTTGTTGCTTCTGACTCCACTGGAAGATATTGTGTAATATCAGGTATATACACCTTTCTAAAATAAAAAAATTAGAATTTTGAACTCAAGGAATTCCAATTCCGTTAAGGAAATGTGGATTATAATAAATATCTTACACAAAGGCCTAGGCAATTAGCTCCCTCCTTACCTCTCTGTGGTTTCAGATTTCAGTTGATTTTAAATCCGGATAGCTTATTCTTTTTTAAAAAAATTACTGTGGTAATCTATATGTAACATAAAGAATTCCATTTTAACCATTTTTAAGTGTACATTTCAGTGACATAATTATATTCACTATGTTGTACTATCATCATCACTATCCATTACCAAAACTTTTTCGTTACCCCAAATAGAAACTCTGCACCCATTAAGCAATAACTCCCCAATTCCCCCTCTTCTTAGCCCCTAGTAATCTCTAATTTTGAGAATTTTAACCGTCAAAATTAAAATTTAAAAGGAGGGTTAAAATTCTCAAAAATGAGGAAAAACCAAAATATATCCAATTGTATAAAGGCTCTTCCCTTGCAAGCAATGGGAATGAAGACCCAGGTTTTTTTGCTGCTGAAAAATGTACAAAATAACTTTGAAAAACCATTTGAGGTCAAACATTGTTAGCCTACTACCTGTACCTGCCTATTTTCTGTCTATGAATTTGCTTAATCTAGATATGTCATAAAGCGTAAGCATATAATATTTGTCTTTTGTGTCTGGTTTATTTCACTCAGCATAATATCCTCAAGGTTCGTCAATGTTGTAGTTTGCATCAAAACATCATGCCTTTTTATGGCTGGATAATATTCCATTGTATATATATAACTCATTTTGTTTATTCATTCCTCTTTTGAGGGACACTTGAGTTTTCCCCACCTTTTGGCTTTGTGAATGCTGTTATGAACATTGGTGTATAAGTAACTGTGTTACATTATTTTTAATTGTCCTGTCGTATATGTATTTTTAGCATTACCTCACAAGTTCTTTGGCATTAGGGTTGTGATAGCCAGCCTCCAACAGAGTCTCTAATAATTCTTGTCCTTGTGTAGTTTCCTCCCATGTTGAATCAGTACATATAGAACTTGGGCAGAAGTGATGATGTGTGACTTCTGAGGTTACAAAAGGCATTTTAGCTTGTCTTGATCCCGTGGCTCTCTGGTTCCAGAGGAATCCAAATGCCAAGTCACGAGGACACACGAGGAGCCACAAGGAGAGGCCTAAGTGGAGAAGAACCAACTTGCCAGCCATATGAGTGAGACTTTTTGGAAGTGGATCAAGCCTTCAGATGACTGCAGCCCTGGCTGATACTTACACTGTAACCTCATAAGAGACCCCAAGTCAGAACTGCCCAACCAAGCTTCTCCTGAATTCTTGATCTACAGAATCCATGCAAATAATAAATGACTATTGTTCTTTTAGCCGCTGTGTTAGTCAGCCAAAGGGATGCTGATGCAAAATACCAGAAATTGGTTGGTTTATATAAAGGGTTTTCATTTGGGGTAGAAGCTTACAGTTACCAGGCCATAAAGCATAAATTTCTTCCTTCACCAAAGTCTGTTGCCACGTGTTAGAGCAAGACAGCTGCCGACATTTGCCAGGGTTCAGGCTTCTTGGGTTCCTCTCTTCCCGGGGCTCCGTTTCTCTCTGGGCTTAGCTCCTCTGTTTCCCCCACAAGGTCAGCTGTAGACTATCAGGGTTGTCTCTATCCCGGGGCCTTCTCTCCTCTCCTTCCTCATGATAAAGCTCCTCCATCTGCTCACCTCCCTGGGCTCTAGCATCAAAACTCCAACATCAAAACTATTCCAACTCTGTCCTTTGCCATGTTTTTTATCTTTGAGATCCCACCCACCAAGGGGTGGGGCTCAATGCCCTACTGACATGGCCCAGTCAATGCCCTAATCATAACTTAATCATGCCCAGATTAACAGACCAGTTTACAAGCATAATCCAATATCTATTTTTGGAATTCATAGCTATATCAAAATGCCCAACTGCTACAGCCACTAAGCTTTTGGGTGATTTGTTATTGCAAAACCCAATGCGTAATTAGTTATGCAGATAACTAATACAAGGAGTTATAAGTAATGAATAATTAATTAATTTTAAAAGGAATTGTTCTGGAATCTGTTTTCTGCTGGGCCCCAAAACCAAGAATTAGATTTAATGTGGTGTCGGATCCCTATTATTGCATTTCCTGCATAATTTACATTTTGACTAAATCTTGTATTTTATCATTTATCGTACACAGAATTTTAATTTTTTCTCTCCTTTCCCTTTTTCCTTGTTATAGAACTGTTGACATAATCTTATTTTCATGAAACTCTTTAACACGTGATGGCTCTGATTCCAGGCCAGAAATAGCTTTGCATTGACCAGCTATTGCTGTGTAACAAATCACCCCAAAACTCAGTGTTTTAAAGCAATGACGATTTATTATTTCTCATGAATCTTTGGGATGATGGGGCAGTTCTTCTGCTGGTCTTGCCTAGACTCACTCATGCAGCTGTGTTTACCTGGAGGGTCTGCTGGAGTTGCAGAGTCTCAGATAGCCTCATCCATATGTTTGAGACCTTAGCAGGATGGCTGGAAAGCTCAGACCTCTCTCCACATAGTCTCTCATCAGTATTCCAACTCAAGCTGTTTACCAAGGTGGTTGGGTTTTAAGAGAGCAAAGGTAGATGTTACAAGGGATATTGAGTTTTAGGCTCTGGAACTCACACAAAGCTACTTCTGTCACATTCTATTGCTCAGAGCATGTCATAAGCCAGTCCAGATGCAAAAGGAGTGGAAAAATAGATTCCACCTTTTTATTGGAGGAACAGCAACATCACATTGCAAAAGGTGCATAAACACAGGAGAGATGATTCATTGGGGGACGTTATTATAATGATACATCACAAACTTCATTAGGAGAAAGTGTAAATATTAATTTACAAGATGCCAACAGCCTGGCTTCCTGATCATAGTGCTAGAAGATCCAGAATGATTCATTCATCAAACATACATATATTGAGAATCTACTGTGTCCCAGCCTTGGGGAACAAAATTTATAATCCCTTATTTGAAGCAAGAAACATTTGGTCTCTTCAAATTCAGTCCTTTAGGACCAGGAAATGAATTTTCTACATAAATAAACCAACAGATTTCTCTTGAGTGTCTTCTGTGCTTAGAGTTCGCTGTTTCTCCCTTAGGTGCTTTGCTGGGAGATAAATGTGGCAGCTTCTGAAGTTACTGATGCTCTCAACAGATGTGTCTGCGGCTCCCACACTCTCAGCCATAACATCTGCCCCACTTGTTTGATAGGACACCTGAGTCCTGTTTGGCTCCACCTGCATTTCCTGTTACCCACTTTACCATATGGCAGAGATGCCAGCAGTAAAGTCTCATGGCTTAAAATGATTGGAGTAGGTGTCAGAGGGAGGTTATGAAATTGTTTGTCTGTACTTAATGTGCAGAACAAGATATTGAGCATTAGGTTACAGAGAATGGAATAAGACATAAACTGTGGAATCACAGAGCTAGGGGGGAAAATACAAATCATGTGGCCATCGCTCTCACTTAAAAGATAAGAATATTGAGACACAGGGACATTAAATGACATGCTTGTGTTAAAATATAGATTTAACAACAGACCTGAAACTAGAACCTAGGCATTCTGACCTATTTGTTATTCTTTCCACTGGTGGCTGCCCTTGTAAGACCTTATATCCTTAGAGAGGAGAAATAATACTAGCTAACATAACTTACTATACGCCAAGTAATGTGCTAAACTTGGGGCTTTTCATTGAAGTTTCTTATCCTCACAGCAACCTGAGGAGTGGGTGTATTAGTCGGGGTTCTCTAGGGAAACAGAACTGACAGGAAATATCTGTAAATAGTATGAGATTTTATAAAATTGTCTCATGTGAACCGTGGGAATGCACAAGTCCAAATTCCACAGGGCAGGCTGCAAACCAGGGGCTCTGATGAAGGTCCTTGATGAGTTCCCAGGAGACTCAGGCTGTTTGAAGTAGAGATTGGAATTCTCTCTCTGAATGCTGAAGTCACTTCCCCTTTTAAGACCTTCAACTGATTGGATGAGATGTCACTCATTGCTGATGGCAATCTCCTTAGTTGATTGTAGATGTAAATCAGCCATTTATGCAATCAACTCACGGATGATTAAAGTCCACGAAATGCCTTTGTATTACAATTAGCCCCATGCTTGCTTGCCCAAACAACTGGGCACCTTTAACTGGCTGAGTTGACACATTAGCCTAACCATCACAGTGGGTATTATTAGTACTCTCATTTATAAAAGAGGAGAGCTTAAGTAACTTCCCCAAACTCTCAAGACTAAAAATTTCAGAAACGGATCCTTACCCATGCATTTTTACTCCAGGGACTGCACTCTTAATCACTGTGCTAGTCTTACTATATGAATGAGTGTAACAATACTGAAAAAAGCCAGAGGAGGCAGGGAGCCTGCTCAGGTTACATGAAGTGTCTTCAGGTTCCAAGTAAGTTGCTGTGCTGGGAACAGAACTCAGAGTCTGGCTCATGGTACAAGCTAGTCTGGGTTAATTGAATGAATGTCCAAATATCCCATATCTTGGTGAACTGACCAGTGTATAGTGTACATGTTATGATTAGAATTTTCTCTTGCACTGGCAGACATTGCTGATGACAGTCTGACCCTGAATTATTTAAATCTAGCCATTCTATGACATAGACAATAGGTTTGTTTTTTGTACTCTGCTTTAGAAATGATTAGATTTATGGGCCATTCATTCATTCATTGTTTCATTCAAGAAGTATTTATTGAACATCAGTTTTGGGCAAAAAGAGAATTTACTAGGCAATGAACTACTCCAGGGTTATCTTGTGAAGATAACTATTTCTGTCTTCCTTTTAGCTCTGATTATGTCATCCTATCTATTGCAGTTCATGGTGTTTTTTTTTTTTTTTTTTTTGAGGTAGCAATCCAGGTTTGTATGTTTTAATTTAAGTTCACAGCACAAATAAAATTAGAAGGTCTTATGTCTCACATGATTTTAGATCTGGCCTTTTTTAAGGGGATCCCAGAAAGAAGGAGCACATACCTTTGGCCAACTTGAATGAAAAATTATTGCTGTGTCAGTTAGCCTGTAACTAACTACTGTAACAAACAAACCTGATGATAAATAATGGCTAAAACAGAAGTAAATTTATTTCCTGTTCATGAAAAATCCCAAATGGATATTCCTGATAGATAGATAAGTCTCTTCCAAATGGTTTCTCCCAAGGTTGTCATGCACGTCCACATCAAGCTGGCAGAGGGGGTAAAGCATGGAGAGTCACACATGAGGTTTTTAGGGGCTATACCTGGAAATGGCACATTGCTTTCTACTAACCTTCTTTTGGTCAGATTTCAGTCATATAGTCAACATGAATGCAAGGGAGCCCTTGTAGTACACCATCTTGTGCCCAGAAAAAGAAGGAAACAGTTTTGTGAACAGCTGTCCAGTCTTTCAAAGTGTCAAGGCATTTTGTGTGTCTCTGTGTGTGTCTGTGAAATCCAATATTTATTTTAAAAGGTGAGGAAAGACTGTGATATACTTCTGCTTAGTCCTCTTCTGTCTTAATTCACTAATCCTTCTTTAAACCTACCCATTTTCTTGAATTTCATGTAAATATTTATACATTTAAGCTTTTAATTTAATAAAATAAAAAATTACATTGTCAAGGTTCTTTTGAGATAATGTTCAACTCTTTTATTTTATAGATGAGAAACATGAGGTCCAGAGAGGTTAAATAATGTGCCTAGAGTCCCACAGTCAGTTGGTCATAGACCTCCTAGATTAGACTTGAGAGGTTTCCTGATCTTCCCCGTTATCTTAATTTGTAATAATGTCAACAATATCTTCCCAAACCCTTATTATCTGTTATATATTTTAGTGTCACACAGAACAATTTTGTTGAATTTATTTTAAAGTGAGCCTGGCATGAATATTTTTATGATTATTCTTGGTCAAAGAGGTTCTCACTGTAGCCTTTAGATGGCACAGGTTAGCTAATCTGAGGCTGTTTTGTAGCTACAGTAATTATAGAAGGTTCAAGAAAAGTATATGAAAAACAGGAGCATTGAGTAAACACAGTAGACATGCTATCAGCAAAGCCTCCTTGCCTTTAGAATCAGTCATCTGAATAAGGCTTTTTGCACAAGAGGAAGATTTTCAGGGGTTCTCTAATTCTGCCAATTTTAGGAGTCACAAGGAATAAATGACTCTTGCAATAGATTTTGGGAGAAGATTTGGAATTGGAGAAGGTTTTCTGAAGTGGACGGAATATAATTCTTGTGATTAGGAAGCCCAGCTTTCCATAAGTCCCTGAATATAGAGGACAAGTTCTTTCTCCATTGGCTTATGCTACATATTGTAGATCCTCATGGCATTTGCTAATCATTTACCTCATTAGGATGTTCTAAAGACCCTTATGATGATGTCTGAAAAACAATTTATGTACTTCTGTTGGAGGATTCTAAAGTATGGTCCTTACACTTATTAGGGCATTAGAAAATGTTTGTGGAATTGAATTTTCCCTGAAGGGGTTGTAAACTCCTTTCCTAAGGTGTCAATGAAAAGTATTTATGCAGTTCCTCTTATGTTGACTAGCATTCTTGTAGCCAGTATGGGGAATGCTCTTTCCCCTGAGATCTAATTCAGTTCTGTGGATAATATTTAGCTTACAAATCATATACAAAGAAGCAATATAAAACAAAAACACTGAATAATTATATTAATAATTTTTGCTTCTCCTGTATGTGCAAACAACATATGTACCAGAGTTGAGAATATTCGAATTGATGAAAGAGATGGCAAAAATGTTCCTCTAGTATTCACTTAAAGTGTGCATTTTAGCCTCATTGTATCTGTTTTTAAAGATTCTATGATTTTATGAAGAGGGTTGCAATACGAATTAGTTTGGCTATGCTAACTCTAGTTTTCTTCACAGTTCACAGAAATGGAATATCGAGGTGTTGCTGGTAGAATTGATGCTGATCACCTATCCCAGCAACCTCCAAGCATGTACTTTGCTCTACCTGCTGGTAAGACATCTTGCATAAAGTTTCAGTAATTTAAAAGATTGTCTCCAATTACCCTCTGTGATTTAATAATTTATCTGCCTTTTAACATCTCTTAAATGCAAAGAGTTATTTCTATTGATTCTCAGATTGTAAAATAACTATGAATAGAAAGTCCATTCCTATTTTGGCACTTCTTACTGCAGAATTTTTGGTGGGAGAGAACAGATCACCTGCATTTTTGCCCTTAGCTCCCCTCTAGGAGAGGTAACAGGTATGGTTTCTATTGAATTCATGGGAAGGAAAGGCTAGGAGACTTGGGTATGAGTCTATAAAAAAGCAAATAGAAAGGTCTATGGTTCTTTTCTCTGGGTCCAGTCACTATCATGTTTCCCAGAATAGTAGTTTGATATTGGTTTCCTCATACTCCTATTAAATTTGAAAACTTTATTTAAATTTTTGTATGGAAATATCTTCTGCAGAATGTATGACTGTTCTCATGAATACTTTTCTTCCATGCTAAATATCTGCCAATCATTTTTGTCTTTCAGGCTTGGATTTTTTCCTTTCTCTTATTCTAATCTAGACATATTTTCTTCCTTCCTATTCTTTCCTACCCAATTAGAAATGAAACACCTTGGAATTTGGGGGTGAAAAAATTGGTGAGAAGTTTATTGAGAAACACTGATCTAGAGTCAAATCTTTCTCTTTAAATACTGAGCCCTACATTCTCTGGCAGCAGGTCACTGCCATGGTTATGGGATTGGGGGATGACAAAATAGCATCTTGAAAAGTTGATTACCATGTTTCCAGATACTTGGTGTTCTACTTGAATATTTGTTTTTCTTTGCTCTTAATAATGCTTTCAGTAACAAATATGAAAGAATAAAGAAATGTTTTTATCTATTAGAATGAATATGAAAAATGAATGCAATTTGGTGATGAAAGCGCCAATCATTATCTACATCCATGTTTCTTGAGGTTCTTTCATTTAATTAAAAAACTTTAGCATTTTAATAACTAATAACTAATAAAAGATATTAATGATTAAAATAAATTGGGAAATGTTCAGTTAAACTCAACTGTAACTGGTTTATTGAATAATATGGACATAGGAGGTACAAGCAAGAAGCAAATAGAATTTTCCTCAAAATTGCCCCTTTCAACTCACTCTGTATATTAGCTCCATAGTTTTGACATTTCATCCCAGGTATTAAATATCTCTGATTACTTTTATTTATTT
>JAQZBX010071508.1:0-15246 GCA_029593785.1 Cabassous unicinctus | reverse complement strand
GACTTGATGTTATGCTGGCTGCCTTCATGATTCCAAGATAGATGGAGCAATTCCAGGTATTACATCCAGATATGACATCTCCAAGTAGATCAAAGACAGTTTTGTCCCAGGTAGAAGACTTTTTCAGAGCCTCTAGTAACTTTTCACATTGGGGAGAATTGTATCATATGCATGTTACTATACCAATCACTGGCAGAAAAAAATAAGAATATAATTGGTTTCTACTAAGAAAGATTTTTATCATTAAAAAAGAATGAAATAATTGGGGAAAGGAAGATACTTAGAAGAAGTTAGGATTTTATAAGGTGGGGAAAGTGCAGGCAACCAATGTATTCTAGAACTAGTGTTTTTTTTATTTTTATTTTTACACTAATGGCACAGAGACTCTAGTGACTTGTATGAGATTTGGAACCTGGTGTGAAGCAGATATGAAAGTTGAACTCATTTAATTTAGTCTCCCTATTCATTGACATTCTTCGCAATAGTTTTTCTCTATTCTGCATGATGGTCAAAAACAAAGATTGGGGCCATTATTATGATAATGAGATTCCAAGTTACCACCTTGGCCCATTAAACTTTTTAGAAGCCTGTATATGAAAATATCATGCTTCCATCTCAAGTCTTATGAATTGACTTTAATGTTTTGTGGATTCCTAGAAACAAACATAACAATTTCAGTCACTAAAAATTAAAGCTTTATTGGATTCAACAAGAAAGGTTACAGAAGAGCAAAAATACAACATGTGGTTAACCACAGAGAAAGCAGTCCTTGATGCTTAGCAATACTGACCTCCACAATTCCTTTCTCTGTCACTGCTGCCCTTTTGGCTTTGGTCTAGAAGATGATCATTTTAATCCAAAGATGTAATGTGAGGCCAGCACATTTTTGATGAGGTAACATAGAAGTCAAGCTTCAGAACTCTGCAGCACATTTATATATTTTTTTCCTTTTTTATTGGGAGGGGGATGTTGGGTCTTGTGATTTATACTTCGAATGATCAAGGTGTGCCATTCAAGACTAAATCATCAGTCTGAACATGGCACATAATCACTTTACCCAAAATAAAGGGAGGTGGTAAAGTCACCTCCAAGCTGGACTTCAGACTGTCAAAAAGGAGACAAAAATTGCATCTGGTTTACCTGTGTATGAATTAAGAAGGTAAGCTAATATGAAGCTCTCCTCATTTTGTAGGTGAAGAAACAGTCTCCAAGAATTGAAGTTACTTGCCCAATATTAATTATAGTTATAAAAAAGTGATGTGTTTTGCATGGCCTATGTACTTTTGATGTCTGTATATAGTGATAAGAAATGATTATGTTGTTTTCAGAGATTCAGTATAACAAGTGAAAAGTGCAAACAGACCTTATGACCTTGGACAGTAATGCCAAATTTTCAAGGTTGTTGTGAGGATAAGTAATAATGCAAAAGAGGATTTAATACAGTAATACAAATATAGTAGATCTAAAACTTCAAGAAATTTTGAATAAAAAGAGAGCATATCACTTGGTATGCTAACTTTGGCTTATTTGTCCTCAGATCTATGTCTTGTCAACTCCTGCTCTAGTCTGCATTGCACATGGACTAAGCCACAGACAATGCCTTTCCCAACTCCTCTCTCTGATTTCTGGCTGGGTTCAGTCAGAAAGCTCTATCAGGATAATTGAAAACGGGAGTAAGTGAAACAAAAAGCAAAGTGGTATTTTACACTGGATCCTGGAACAGTAAATGGGCATTATTGGAAAAACTGGTGAAACCCAAATTAAGTGTGGCATTGAGTTCATAGTAATGTACCAATACTCATTCATTTCTTAGTTTTGACAAATATACGCATAGTTACATTTGTTAACTTTAGAGAAAACTAGATGAAGAGGATGTGTACCATCTGTGAAATATTTGTATAGGTCTAAAACTATCCCCAAATTAAAAAAAAAATTAAAAATAGTAAATGAAAATCCAAGGTCCATGTCTCCCTCCCTCTTTGCATAATGCAGCTTCTCCAGCAGTGGTATATTTCCTCCATGGCTGCATTTCCCACTGAATGACCCGCCTGGCTTCATTTTCCAAGTTTGTTAATATCACATCCATTTTTTTCTTTGATGCTAGAGATGGAAGCAGCTTTTTTCTGTCACTAATATGTGGCATGTTCATGGTCTCTGTCTTAGTTTCCTAGGGCTTCTATAATAAATCATCACAAACTAGGTGGCTTGAAACAACATAAATTTAACTATTCTAATATAATTAATCTTATCTTAACTTATCTAATTCCATTGAAAGGATCTTATTTCCAAATAAGGTCACATTTTGAGGTACTGAAAGTTAGGACCTCAACAAATCTTTTAGGAGGAGACAATTTAGCAATCACTTATTTGGCTTTGCAGCTTTTGATCAACTTAATAAATACTTTCCTGTGTTAAATTTATTCTGTTTTAAAATTTCAGGGAATTGTTATTTTACTTGATTGGACCCTAACTGATATGCTTAGGTAAGGCTTCCATAAAAGAAGTTATCTCATTTCTGTACAAAAAACTGAATTTGGATAACATTGATCAAATGAGGCAATAATAACAGGGCACAAATTGAGGGTGATGATTTCAATAGTTTAATTTACTCTTTGTTCTCTATCCAAGATAATGCCAAATATCACCCAAGTATTAATATTTATCATAAGAGTTCTCTCTTCAACATGGGATTCCTCAGTGGCCTCAACAGCTCTGTTCATCGAGATTGTATGGTTGGTTCTTCTTGTTTACTATATTTAAATCAAAATATAATAAGAGTGTTATTTGGTGGGCATGGAATAAAAACTAAAGTATTTTGGGAGTGACATTATCAATATGATAACATAAGATATCCCCTGGAAAAGTGTCCTTATAGAATCATCTAATAAAAGGACAACTAGTCTTACTTACATAGAACTCTGGAAAATGATAGAGACTGGAGAAGGACTCCACAAACACTGAATTGAAGAAAAAAAAAATCTCCAAAAGCAGGTAGGAAATTTCCATCCCAGACTTGCCAGTCCTTACCCTTCCCCCTCACTTGGTCCCTTTCAGCTTGGGAATTGTACAGGTACAGCATGGTCTGGGTCCATCCTGTCATGGATCCAGCAAGTTAGAGCCACCCACATCAGCAAGTTAGAACCCCATGCATATCCAGGCACAAGACGACATGTCTGTAGAGACCCAGAGCAGAACACAAGGTGCTTAGTTGTGCAGCATACAAAATAACCGCCCAGTGGGAAGAAGGAGGAGAGACCATGGCAGAACTGTTAACAAGAAATGTGTTCATTCACTAGTTTCTGTTGGCTGGGCCACCTAAATACAAAATGGAAATTTCTGGAGTGACCCACCATTGACCTCATCTGGCTCCCTGGGGGCAATATAACTTAATGGGGAAGAAACTGGAGACAGATAAGCATCACAAAAATAAAGGGGAGGGGGGCATTAAACAGAACTGCTGTAAGACAAGATGGGTCCCAGAACTGAAAAGTGCAAGGAAAAGGGGCACCAAGTGAGGGAGATAATTTAAACAAATAATAGGAGCTGGAGATAAAATTCTGCAAAAACAAAACAAAACAGATCAAGATTCCTAGAGAAGTTAGAGGAAAAAGAGCTTTCTCTTAGAGGTGAAACAATTGCACAAAATGTTCAATCTTAAAAACTGTACCACATATTCAAGGTAAGAATCAGATGAAGAAGAGCTGAGAAAATCTGAACAGTTAAACACAGGCTACTCTAAAGGTCTAGAATAAGTTTGACCAAGCCTAAAAGAAGAACCTTACCACAAAGCCAATTAACAATAAAACTCTAGACAAGGGGAGAAACTGACCTTCAGAGTTAACTCATCAAGGTCATCCAATACCTAGATATCAGCAAAAAATTACAAGCTTTACTAAGAAACAGGAGTATATGGCACAAATTAAAACTTCAGAGGAGACACAGAATTTGGAACTAATCAAAGAAGTTTAAACAAATCTATATCAATTGACGATGATGAAGGAAAATATGGATAAAGAGCTAAAGTATATTAAGATGACAATGTATGAGCATAAAGAAGAATGTGAAAGTATAAGAAGAAATGTAACAGAAATTATGGGGATAAAAGACACAATAGTAGAGATTAAAAATAAACTAGAGGCATACAATAGCAGAACTGAATAGGAAGAAGAAAGAACAAGCAAACTTGAAGACAGGGCAATCAAAAATATACAGTCAGAAGAACAGAGAGAGAAAAGAACAGAAAAAAAATTGAGCAGTTTCTCAGGGATTTGAGTGACAGCACAAAGCATGCAAATATATGCATCATGTGTGCCCCCAGAAGGGGAAAGAAGGGAAAAGGGGAAGAAAGAATATTTGAGTAAATACTGGCTGAAATTTTCCCACATCTTATGAAAGATATAAGTATACATGTCCAAGAAGCACAACATAATCCAAACAGAATAAATCCTGGTAGACTCATACTAATCCAAATGTCAAATACCAAAGATAAGGAGAGAATTCTGAAAGCAGTAAGAGAAAACTGATTCATCACATACAAGGGATCCTCAAAGAGACTAAGTACTAATATCTCATAAAGGCAAACTCACCCTTTCCACACACATGAGTGGTGTCTTTCTCTTGGCCTGAGGAGATATCTTAATTCCAGACCTGAGCTTCCATGGTTTTCTTCTTGAAACCATTTTTCTTTCATCTTTCCTCTCCCTGTCCCTTTTAGTCCAGGCTGACAGTTGTTTCTTTCATACAGATCTCACAAAAAGCTTGTTGGTTTAGCTTGCAGGAAATGGGTCCAGGCCATAAGACAGTAAGACTTTGCACAAATCTTTTTTGGATAACTGCATTTCCAATCCTGACTTACAAGTTCCAAGTTTAGTTAGTTTCTCACATGGGAAACTATCTTATTTATTTTCCAGAAGCTTGGAATTTCCCAAATCAGTCTCTGGTTTCTTTGTGCCCAACAATTTATTTCTCATCTTATCTCTTTTCTACAAAATTTTGCTATAAGCTGCAAGGAGAAGGTAGGCCACATTTTCCACATTTACTTTGGAAATATCCCCAGATAAATGTCCAAGCTTGTCATTTTCAAAGACTGCCTTCCATCTAACATCAGGATTTAATTTTTGTCAAATTCTCTGTAACTTTAAAACAAGGACCACCTTTCCTCCAGTTTCCAATAATAGTTTCATCATTTCATTCTAAGACCTTATCAAAACTATCTTTAGTGTCTGTAGTTTTACCAAGAGTCTCTTCAAAGCAAAGTAGGCTTTTTGTATCAAGGATCTCACCATTCCTCCAAAAAACACCCCATACCCATGTATAAAGCTGTTTCAGCATTTTTGTTAATTGCAAGCAGCACAACTGCACTCTCCTGGTATTGATTTCTGTATAGTTTGACATAGGGCTGCTGATATAAAGTACCAGAAATGGGTTGGCTTTTATAAAGGAGATTTATTAGGGTAAAAGTTTACAGTTCCAAGACTGTGAAAAGTCCAAATTGAGGCAGCATAAGAGGTGCTTTTCAGCAATGTCAGCTACTGTTGATCCTTTTTTTCAGGTACATGGCAAAGCAAGATGGCTGCCAATCTCTGCCAAGTTCTCAGCTTTCCCCTCTGGGCTAACCATCTCTAGGAGCCCAGCCTCTTGGGGGTTTGTACTTAAGCAATTCTCTAGTTCTCTCTCACATGGTGGCATAAAAAATAGCAGCTTCCTTTGTGTTCCAGTGTTTCCATTTATATCAGACCCAGCAAGGAGGCAGAGACTCAACCTGAGCCGTGCCTCACAGTTGTAACCCAATCAAAAGCCCTAAATTAATCTTATCAAGTAATCTAATCAAAGGACCCATAACTGAATTTAATGCAATCAAAGGGCATCATGCCCATATGAATAACTTAATTAAAAAATATAATCTTTCTTTTTTTGAGATTCATTAAAAAAATCTCAAACTTCCACACTCTACTAGGTATAACCCAAAATAATTGAAAACAGGAATTCAAACATATTTGCACACGAATGTTCATGGCATCATTATTCAGAATTGTCAAAAAGATGGAAGCAACCCAGTTGTCCACCAACTGATTAATGGATAAACAAAATGTGGTGCATACATACAATGGAATATCATTCAGATGGAAAAAAAAAATGAAGCCCTGATACATGTGACACCATGGTTGAACCTTAAAGACATTATGTTGAGTGAGATAAGCTAGACACAAAGGACAAATTTTGTGTGAGCTCACTGATCTGAAATAATTAGAATAAGCAAAGTCATTGAGTTAGAATCTAGAATACAGGCTACCAGGGTCTGGAAAGGGAGTAGAGAATGGGGATTTAATGCTTAATTTGTACAGAATTTCTATTTACATTGATTGTAAAGTTTTAGAAATGGATAGTGTTGATGGTAGCACTTTATTGTGAGTGTAGTTAACAGCACTATATGTGAATGTGATCAAAAGAGGAAATTTTAAGTCATATATATGCTAGTAGAATAAAAATTGAAAGGTAAATTTTGGACTGTATAATGCAATGATCCGTATTTTAAATGATCGACTATAGGTTATAGTACAAGTATAAAAATGTTCTTCATGAATTGTAACATATGTACCACACTAGTGCAAGATGCTATTAATAGGGATTATAAGGGGAAAATATAGACCTAATGTAAACTATGAAAAAAAAAATCCCAAAATCCATGAAGAGTTAGTTATAATATTTTTCTTATTCAAAGACATCCAGATAAGACATATATCCTTCTAATTATAGGGCTTTTACCTCACATCAAAAAAAGTTATTTTCATGATGATAGGGAAAACAAGACCCTGAGCAAGTGGTATCCATTTCACTTGTGACTCTCTCCCTCTATTTTATTTTATTATTCTTAGAGTCTGATAAATTTTCTTTCTTATTGAAACATTTTATATGTACTAGTCCATCCAACCATTTCACATCTAAATCTTAAATTCTGTCTCTTCTCTTTGGATATATTGTGCTCATAATTGTACATAGCTCAATATATCTCTAACTTCTCATTAGACATTTTATCCTATTGACAATGATGGCTTGTGGTATTTTATCATTATTTTATTATTATTTTCATCACCTGTTTATATTGTGTTTATCTAAATAAATATGTCATAAATATGTTCAAAGAACCAAGGTGAATCGCTGAAATTGTTATGTTCCCAGAGCTCCGGGATCACCATTCACCAGACAAGCCCTAATTATCCTTGTCATAGATTTTTACCACCACTCCTCTGGAGGCTATGAATAATTTCCAATGGTTGTCATGCTAGCAACAGGGGGGAAGTACAATGATTCAACCATCAGCATAGTTCCCTACTATCCCTGTCCTTATTCTAGCTAATGAACACTCAGTTGTAAAAAGAGATTAGACTTGGAATTCAGAATGTCCTAATTTTGACATCATTAGATATCTGACCTTGAGTAAGTCACTTTGACCCCAAAGTCTTTCATTTGAGAAATGGGGATGAGACTCCATAGCGCTTGGTGAATTAAATAGGGATAATTCTATAACAAGTGCTTTGTACAGTAATTGGGATATGTTGCATATTCAGTAAACATTTTCCCCCATCTGTATTCAGAATAATCCAGTATTTTCCCTATGTCTGTTTCCTTTATTCAATGGGTAGATATCAGATGAGCATAAACATGATTATAAAAGGTAACCCTCATACAGTATTACAGGTGCTTTCCCTAAACATCCTTCTTGACAATTTATTTACCTTCTTGACAAATTATAACCACGTCTTTTATACTCAAGAATGCTGATTCCTATAAATATGTTTGGAATCAAACTTAAGTTAAATTTGTATCTGCCAAATGCTTTGGTTTCTTTATGAGAGATTTGGTGGGAAAGGAATTAAGCATCAATGTTAAAATTGAATGAGATGTGAGGTCAAACAGATGTGGTTTTAAATTGTGCCTCTGCCATTTATTATATGATCATATTTGTGGCAAGGATGTTCATCTATAAAACGAAAATAACAATTGATATTTCATGGATAGTCATGAGCTACCTGAAAAGCTGCATGAGAAGTACTGAATGCAATCTTCAACTTAGCAAGATACACCCAATAATAGATAATAGAAAATAATGGCAATAATAGACTCAATTTATGGTAATTTTTTGGTTAATATGGAAGTTATTTTCTTGGTTTCTCATTTTGGAGGACCTTGGACTAATGTGAGTAGATGTTGAGATGGAGCCTACATTTATCTGGTTCTGCATCTTATACTGTTCTCCTACACAAATCATGGTCTATCACCCTTTTCCCTCACAATTATCATGTCTCCTCACCATGCCATTCTCTTCATAGCTACCCACACTGTTACTTCTCTGGGTCAGGAGACCATCAATCAATTCCTAGTTTCTGACCTGGAGCAAAACTGACTCTTCTAAGCCTTTGCTAATTATTCATTTTAATATCTATTTTTTATTTTGTGTCCCTATTTCCTTAAGTTCCAATTCCCACTAATTTCCTATACCTTTATTCAATCTCCTCTACATTTAATTCCAAGCTCATCTTACAATTGCTATCCTGCAACTGCTGTGAGAACCAACCTATTGCTGGAAGTCAATCTAGTCAAGTCTCATTCTTTAATTGTTCTTGTCACTTACTCTCCTGTTCCTTCCTCAAAGAATGAATTTATGATTTCAACCTGGCTGCCTATATTACTACTCCCTTTCTCACAGGAATTATCTTTCTCTTTACTTCTTCACACTCTCCATTAAGCTATGTATTCTTATGTGCCTCTGACATAGATCAGTAAATTTCTCTTATAAAAAAAGTCACAACATATAACTGGCTTGATGAGACTGATGGCTTATAAAATGTATTTAAGGGAGCTTCAGTTTACATGATAATTAATTCATTCACTCACTCATTCATTCATTCAGTCACTCATTCATTCATTCAGTCACTTATATTTTTATTTAGCAAAATTTTTTTTAGAACTCCCATATAAGTTCAGAGGAGACAGTGCAAGATTTGGAATGTAGGAAACTTTAACTCAAATCTTACTTCAATCTGAGTAACTGCCTCAACTCCTGAGCATGAGTTCCTTTGAATAAACAATGAGAATTAAAGATATTGTATTTAACATGTCTAACAACATTTAGCACACCAAAACTGCTTAATAAATGCTGTTTCTCTTTATTTCTGTTGTTATTTTCAGGCTAATGTAGAATAGATGGACCATATTTAGAACGAGTGAAACATATCTTAACTTTTCCATTATTAAAATAAGTGTAAAACATTATTCATTTTTAACTCTGTGATTATTATGATTAATTGCCACTAATAATTAACAGGAGGCCATGGCTCTAAAGAACCTGACTACAGATGTGTCAAGAGAGGTTTTTGCCCTCCCATTTAGTATGTATATACTTTTAGGTAATGGGATGATAGTGGAGTTGGTGAACCTTATTTCCGAGTGCAACTAAGTTGAAATTTGGCAAATGCAGTCTCTTGAGACCTCAGTGAGCATAGAGGAAGGATTAGAGTGATAGAATGAGAAGAAGAAAACCGGGAATATATTCTTCCTATCCCCATGGAGAATCAGAATCATGGGGACAGTAGTAATATACTGATATGCATGGAATGCTGTATTAACTCTAAACATACTACATTTCTGACTTAAAAAAACAAACAAAACAGAGACAAGGAAAACTATTGATGAGGTTTTGACACTCTGCCTACAGTCTGTAATTTTCAAAATGTTCAATCTGGAGATGTTATACTCAATGTAAGGACCTGACAGTTTGAGGAAATGATAGATTTTGGGGTATATTGTGACTATATTTAAAGGTTGTGCACTGCAGTAGCATATGACAGCTTTCAATTTATAGAAGAGAAGATGGGGTTTAAGGATGCACATGATTGAAAACTCCATTTTTGTTATAATTCTCCTGAGTTCAATGAAAGAAACATTTAAAATACTTTATTTGAGGGGGCTGGATGGAATGATCTTTCCCTAAGCTTTCCTCATACACGGCTGACATGAGAAGAGTTTAGAAAAAAAGGGCTAGCATGGTCTCGTGTAGAAAAAAAAATGTCGACATTGTCAAAAGTTACAAATTAAAAGGTCTGGGTAAATGTAAAGACATAAGGGCAAAAGTAAAACTATCCCACAAAAAGTATTGTTACATTTTCTATCTTGTGCTTAGAAGGTAGAAAGCTGGGAAGAGAGTTGCTCCCAGCCTAACAACAAAGGAAATCTGGACAATATGTAAACTCATAACTTTTCTTGAAACAATCAGAGAGCTGAGATCACATGTCAAACAAATAGCTGGGTATCTAAGGAGAGGCAAGCACCTCCAATGAGAAAGAGGAATGGATACTAACTCATCTTGGTCAGATCATGGGAAGAATTCAGATTCCTGTACAATTAGTTAAGAAAATTCAGCTAACTCAATGAATTCCTAAAGATGAATGTGCATTAGCTTCTAAATACAGAAACTTTGGGAGTTTGAACTCACTCTTAGATTCATTTCCATGAACCTCATTAGATGTCAATGAGAAAATCTGGGGGCACGGCAGAAGCCTAGAGAAAGCCTCCCTTAAGGTGCAGCCCTAGAGAAGGTGAGCTAATACAGCTGCAGGAAAAGCAGCTGGGAGAGCAGGAAAAGCAGTCTGGGAAAGGGGCTGAAATCTGTCCTGAATCCAGACCTTCAGAGAACTCTGTCTTTGGAGGAAGGGAAGATGACTGAGTATGGTAGTTTGAGGCTTTTATGGACCAGAGAAAAGATCAGATCTTTCGAGCTAATCCATTTCTGTAGGTGTGAACCTATTGTAGGTAGGACCTTTTGATTAGATTACTCCAGTTAACAATGTTTGATTAGATTATTTCAATGAGGCATTACCCAGGGTGGGTCTTAATGCTCTTAGTGGAGTCCTTTATACATGGGATGAATATGGAGAGACAGAGAGAAAAGTCACAGGAGCTCAGAGAGGAACCCACAGAAGCTGAGAGAGAAAGGCAGAGATGGAGCAGCCAGAAGCTGAAAGCAATGGAGCCCAGAGGAGAAGTTGTCGCCGGCCAGCTCTCTCGCCCCGCTGGGTCTGGCGACCTGGGGACTCATCGGCTCCGAGAATGCCCCGAATGCTGCGAACCGGGAATTGGGGTCTGCGGGCCCGGTCATTACCGAGCCGCAGACCAGAAGGGGGAGCAGACGCCTCTTGGTCTCGGTTGCCATGGGATGGTGAGTAACAGAATAACGGAGACTATGCACACTCCGGAGACTGGGTTGGGTTCCAAGTCCCAGTTTATTGGGAGAGCTCTGAACATTTATACAGGGCAGGAAGGCTGAGTGGGGCGGGGGTGGACAAGGCATACTGGGTGAGTTCTGATTGGTAGGGAAAGGCTTTATGCCCATATATGGTATGGAATGTGAGGGAGGGGTGGAGCTGTGTTCTGATTGGTAGGGAAAGGCTTTATGCCCATATATGGTATTGCAATGGAGCCCAGAGGAGAAGTCAGGGATTGGCCGGTGCCACCACATGCCTTTCCATGAGACAGAGTAGTCCAGGATTGCCCACAGCCAGTCATCAGGGAGAGAGCATCAGCTGATGCCTTGATTTGGATATTCTTCTCGTCCTCAGAACTGTAAGCTTGTAAGCCAATAAAACCCCATCATAAAAGCCAACCCATTTCTAGTATATTGTTTTCAGCAGCTTTTAGCAAACTAAAACACTGAGAAAGCCCCAACTTATGAGACTCAAAAGTACAAGCTTAAGCCAAACCAAGACAAAATAAATATCCATGACTTATTCTCATTCACTTGCTGAAAGTATTAGTAACAATAAACAGCAATAATCTACCTCAGGGGGAAGATAGGACCATGGAGAGAGACCTTCTTGGAGGGGCAGACTCACAGGGTATGACAATTTGAGATTATGTTTGTGAATCCCAAAAAGAGAAAGATTATGTTTGTAAACTAATCTATTCCTCTGGGTATGATACCCTTTGACTGCTTTAGATTCAGCTGAGATGTCTTTGATTAAATTATCTGTTAAGATTAGGGCAGTCAGTAAGGTGTGACTCAGGTTGAGTCTATGCCCCTTGGTGGGCCAATATAAATGGACACTCACTCAAGAAGACACATGGGAAATGAGAGAGCGCTGTCATTTTTTGATCCTGGGGCATCAGGAAGAGAGATGAGCCTTTTGCCTGATAGTTTGCAGCTGACCTTGGGAAGAGCATTGAGACTGATATAGGAAGCCCTGAGAAACAAGCCCTATGCCAGTCTACAGCTGAGATTGGGAAGAAGCTGGGCTCATGGAGCCTCAAGAGGAAGAGGAAGCCCAGGAAGGAAATACCAGGCAGAGATCAGCAACCATCTTGCTTCAACACATGGCAACTAACTTTGGTGAGAAAGCAACCTTGAGTTGGATTTTTCAGGGCCTTATAAGTGTAAAATTTTACCCCAAATAAATACACTTTATAAAAGTCAGAAGATTTCTGATACTTTGCATCGGCACCCCTTTGGCAGACTAATTAATACACAGGGGAAGCATAAAGTTGACAATGGAGCAGAATTACTGAGAAAAACCCTCTAGCAAAGCACCTTCTAACCTTATCACTCAGTAGCACCAAAGCGATTTGAAACCAATAGAGCGCTGAGGATAATCCTACCAATTAAAAAACCCCAAACCCAGCTCAATATCTCACTTGGTAGACTTAAGCCCCTAACCCCCTAATAAAGGTCTGTAGAAGAAGAAACATGCCCATTTCTAGGCATAAATACTATTTATCTCAGTCTCTAGTGTCCTACACATGATCAGGTGTAACAAAACAAATGAATTTGGAAAAAAACCCATCAAGAGACAAAATAATCAACAGAACCAGATTCAGATTCATACTAAGTTTTGGAATGATCATCCAGGGAATTTATAATTACTAAGATAATATGTCTCTAGTGAAAATGGCAGATTATACATTCAGGCAGGATATTCTAAGTAAGTAACAGAAACCGTAAGAAAAAATCAACTGGGAATACTAGAAATAATGTAAATACAACAACAACAAGAAGAGACAAGCAAACCAAGAAACTTGGTAACAGAAATGGAGTTTGTCTTTGACAGGCTGATAATTGGAATTGCCACAGCCAAAGAAGGAATCAGTCATCTGGAAGATAAGTCAATAGAATTTACTTAAAGTGCAACACAAAAGAAAACAGAATGGTACTGGTATTTTTTTTTAATAGCTGCAGGATAATATCAGATGGAATAACATATGACTGATTGGAATCCCTGTATATTTGAAGAGACAATGACTGACAATGTTCCAAAAGGAATAAAATACATCTATTATAGAGCCAGGAAGCTTAGAGAAAACCCAGATAAATACCACACACACACAGGCACATCATATGCAAACTGCTGGAAACCAAAGAGAAAATCTTGAAAGCAGATGGAAAAGAGAAATTACATTTATATAAATTAAGAAATACAGCAGTTTTCTTATCTGAAATTATGCAAACCAGAATATAATATAGTGACATATTTAAATTGTGAAAGAAGAAAAATTTCAAGGCAGAATATTGTATCCAGCAAAACTCTTTAAAAAATGAAATATACATAAGGCACTTTACAGACAAACAGAAATTCTGTTAGAATACCTGCACTACAAGAAATATTAAAGAAAGTCCTTTAGACAAAAGGAATAATTCACCAGACAGAAATTTGGATCTATACAAGGAAATGAAGAAATCTAGCAGATATTGCTTATCTTAAATCTAGATAGTAATAGCTATATTTATCTATATTGTTTATCTATAAGTAATTGTTCTCTTTTTTTTGCAAAGGCCAACTTAATAATCATCTCATGATGTCCACACAAAAGTCATCATTTCCAAAGCAAATCTTAATGTATACAATCTATTTCCTTAATAAATGCCAGTTTTATCCACCCAGACCCTAAACCATCCTGTTTCTTTCTTTTTAGCTTCAAACAATTCCAAAATTGTATTCTACATTTTAAATAGTTTAAATACCCACAAACTGTTCTATATAACTGAGCATAGTGGGTAAGTAGTGGTGATGGTGATGGCCTGAATGGGGAAAGAATATTTATTATTTATGTAACTATTCTCTATGACTTAGGTTTAGAAATGTTAGTAAAATATCAGGCAGAAAAACCGATTAATTCTGGGCCCTTCAATTATAGATAGATACTTGAATTATACTTGCACACACTAGAACAAGTGTGGGAAGAGCTGGGAAGCTCAACAGAAAGTAGTATGAAAACTCAGAGGTTAGAAACAGAGGGAGGATGTTACCACCCATAGAGCTGATGTTCAATAAGATGAGTAGATATTCCAGAGCCCAGAATGCAGAATCATCCACAAGGGGCCCAAGACATGGCAAGGGCTGCTCAATATGAAATATATTCATGGATAAAGGGGCTGTCAGATGGGAGCCGGAGCAAGAGAATTGATACAACGTGTCAGAGCCAACACAGGAAAATCAAATAAAGATAAGAAACACATAATACACCCTGCTCCTGCAAAATTTTTTGATGGTGTGATGGTTTGGAACTGTCTGCTTTTGGCAGCCTAGCATACTAAGACACATGGTCTTCTATTTATTGAAGAAAACTAGAAGCTAGGGAAAAATTCTGGGAAATATGCTTAACCTGAGAAAGAGAGCAGAACAAGAAAAATGTGGGGAAAGAGTGGAGAATACACAGTTGACTGGTAAATGCTCCAATTCATCCTACAGAAGATTGGAATAATCATTATTATAAATATTAATGCCAAAATATTAATGGCTTCCCATTTTCAAAGTAGTTACATGTTTTGTACGATCTTATCTCTGGCTTATCTCCTCCATCTTGCCAATTACAGTCCATCAATAATTACATGATTGTTTTTTACTGTTCTACAAAAATATATTCTGTTTCCATTCTCAGGAAGACAAACAAGGGAAAATTTTCAAGACATATTTCTACTCTCACTTGAAATATCAAATCCAATGCCTCATCCCCAATGTTTAGTCCATAGTCAACATGGCCATAACAGAAATATTCACGGACACTTGTAAAAAGCTCCACTTTGTGATTGTAATATTGTAAGGTCTATTTTTCCTACTGTGATATCCCTTGATAGGCAGTAACTGGGGCTTTATCATCTCTAATCTCCTGCACCTAAAAGCATATGAAATGTGAAAGTTCAATATGTTCATGTGGAAAGAATGCCTAAATGATAATTCAAAGTGAATAAATATGAAAGTT
>JAQZBX010071507.1:0-15233 GCA_029593785.1 Cabassous unicinctus | reverse complement strand
GGTCATGCACAGACAGCAAAGTGTGCAATTTCGTTGTCTCCTTGTCATCCACCTGACATTTCACAAAAGTGGACAATTGACAGAGAAAAAATATTGGCCAACAAAGGTGAAAGTGCAGCAAAGAAGTGAAAAGGAAAAACACTGGAAGTGAAGTTGGTTTTTAAAATGGAACTAGAGAAGAAATAACTGATCATGGAAATGCTGGCAATGCTGCCATTTGGAGAGATTCTAGATATGAAGCCAGAGTAACTCAGTGAAGGCAAACTTGCAGATATAATGAGGAAAGCAGTTGTAATGAAAGGATGAATACGTCCCAGAAGAAGTACTGCTGGCAAAAAACGTCACATTAAAGGAACTCTCAGAGATATTTCACAACATTGAAAGTACAAAGGATAAAATGTTGGAAACTGATCCAAACTTAAAAGGAGTATGACAGTTCGCCAAAGTATAGGAAAGATGCTCACTCAATACCATAAGCTATTTGATGAAAGAAGAATGCAAGCACTGTTCAAACTAATTTTGATTAATTTTTTGCAATGAAATAAAACACTTTAATTCACATTTCTAGTGTTTTAAAATACAGTATACTAATTATGTTTTATAACTTTTTTCATTTTCTTTTACATTTATAACTGAGTTTTTAATATTTTGACAAAAATCTTTAAAGGTCACAGAACAATCATAATTCTTCCCATTGATTATTAAGATTGCTTTGTTGGCCATTTTTATGGCCCCATATGACCATGCAAAGCAAGGACTGCCTGTAGCTGAGGACAATGTCTGACTTCAGGGAAAATTAATTTTGATACAACTGAGTGGTTAAGTTTTAAAAACTGTTTTGGAAATCATCTGCATATCTAAGTGCTAATACATATTTTTTCTTTTCCCCACTTACTCCTCAAATTAAAAAACTAAATGTTAAAAAAAAAAATCATGCCTCTGTGTGCATATACATGTGTATGAGAGAGAAATGATTAACACCTGGCAGACTTTGAATAAATGGGAGTTATTATTATTACTATTCTACATGCACTTTCCCCCTGCTTTCCTTATACAATTGATTATTGCTAACTCAATGTCATTTCTAAAAACACATAATTTCTCATAAATGAAAACCAGGAGAAGGAAATAAAAGCCCATTAAAGAGCAATTACTTTTTGTCCCATCATCATAAAAATGCTACTCACCTGATACAATCTATGATAGTCAAGCCATTGTTCAAGCAAAATTACTACTCCTTCACAAGGCTGGTTTAGAGCCTTTGACATACCTTTTAAGGCCTGTCCCAGCATTTTCCACAACATATAAAAGAACAGTTGGATGCCCAGACTGCATTGAACAGACCCCATGGAGAACCCTTTAACACTATTATTCACTGATTTTTATAACCCAAAGAAAGTAACATAAAGGGTTATCTGCTAGCCCCAAAGCCAAATAAATATCAGTATTTACTTTTTTTTCTAAATCATATTCTATTAGGTATGTTCAGTTTCCACCCATCATTCACCAATTTTCTTTAAATTATAAGAGACAATTAAACATTTCATTTGACATTTTCTGCCAAACTCAATGTCATTTCTGAAAACAACAATCCCCCTTCCCCAGTGAAAGTATGCGGTATTAAAAAGAAATTTTTAAAACATTCCATTTTTTCAAGAAATAAACTGCAAGTCAAAAACAAGGTGCAGGGGGGAACCTATTGAATTAAAGGTACCAAGAGACAATCAGGGAAGCGGATGTGGCTCTCAAGCAATTGGGACTCCCCACTACCATATGGGAAGCCCAGGGTTTGATTCCTGTGGCCTCCTGGTGAAGGCAAGCTGGCCCACGCAGAGTGCTGGCCCGTACAGGAGTCCTGGCCTGCACAGAGTGCTGGCCCAAGCAGAGAGCTGGTGCAGCAAGATGACACAACAAAGAGAGAGACAGAGGAGAGACGAGGAGAGACAATGAGAGACAATGAGAGACCAGGAAGCTGAGGTGGTGCAGGAGACTGAGCGCCTCTTTCCCACTCCAGAAGGTCCCGGGATCGGTTCCCAGTGCTGCCTAAAGAGAAGACAAGCAGACACAGAAGAACACACAGCAAATGGACACAGAGAGCAGACAGTGAGTGCAAAAACAACGGAGTTTTGGGGGTGGGGTGGGGAGTAGTGGAGGGGGATGAATAAACAAATTTTTTTTTTTTAAAAAAGAGAGACAATCAACCAAGTGGAATGTGTGAACCTTATCTGGAGTCAGGTTCAAATGAATGGTGAAAAGATTTCTTAATGAGATAAAGAAATGTAAACAGTGACCAGAATGCTGATGATATTAAGGAATTTGGGGTCATTTTTAGGTATAATAATGTGGTTATATTTTTTTAAAAAGGAGTTTGTATCTTTTAGAGATTTATGGATGAGAGCATATGAGATCTAGGATCTGCTTCAGAATAACCTGAGGTGGGGGGAGAGCAGGGAGTTTATCCCCCTACTAAAACAAGATTGGCTGCAAGCTGATAAAAGGCTGAAATTGAGTGATGGCACACGAAGGTTCACTACAATATTCTCTCCAGTTTTGTCAATTTTGTAAACTGTCTTTTTTTTTAAGGTGAAATGTGAATAAAAACATCACAAAATAAAAGGAAATCAGAAAAGCAGTCTGGACCGTCACTATCACATCAGGATGGAAAGAGCAGTGTGCGGGCAGGTGCGCATGTGTGTACGTACTGAGAAGGGTAACTTGAAGTAGTACATCTCATTCAAAGAGCTCATAAAATAAAAAACGAAGTTCTAACAAACCTTGTCATTTAAACTAGCACTAGCCAAGTACTGGAAATTCAAGTCATTAAAACTCACCTTTTTCAAAGCACAAGCCTTTATTACTTTCTCATAGCGTTCCTTTTCATATTTCTTCCCAAATAAAATATTGCTCCTCACAGTTCCTGAAAACACCCAGGGCTGCTGAGACACATAGGCGATTCTTCCTTGCACATTGACAAGCCCCTGACTCGGGGGCAGCTCCCCCAGCACAGCACTCAACAGTGATGACTGAAACAGATTGGAAACAAACACGTGTCCAGTGAAAAGGCAGAAGAGACACCGCCATTCAGCCTGCGTGTTTGAGATACAGTATAATCCTTTCACTTGACATGGGTACACTACAGCACCGGATGTTGAAATTTAAAAAAAAACTGAAAATAGCAGTACTGATCAATGTAAACTAATACTTTATGAGGAATATTAACAAAATCAAATATAACAATCTATTCTACCGAAAAGCTCCCCCTAAATGAAATGTTATAATAAACAAACAAAAATGAATTAAGAATATTTGTAGCAACATAGCCCAGCGTGACATATATTTGATACAGCTGATATTTAACACAGTTGTTCCTATATTTAGGGATCCTCTGCTAGACAAAATATTTGCTCCTGAAAAATTATGCATCAATCATATATCCAGCACACTAGTAGAGATTATTATTTAAAGGAACTCCGACGTGACTCGTGTGTCTGCATAGCAAAAATCCATTATAAAGAAATAATCACCCTCTCATTTATACATCCTGTGCTTAGGTTGGTAAGTGCATGCACATATTCCCATCAAATTTTCTACAACATATGATGTGATGTGTCTGTGCATACCATTATCAGAGTGCTTATAACTCTGAACCGAAATCATGTGTTTGCCTGTGTGTCCACCCCCAGAACCTGGGAGCTTGTAGACAGCAAAGGGAACTGGGTCTTGTTTACATTTGTGTCTTTTGCTCCTAGCACAGTGCCACGTGGTGGACACTTACTAGGTATATGTTGACATGAGCTGGATAAATTGTGTGAGGAAATGTTTCTGGCTTTTCAGAGGAGCTTTACAATCTCTAGACTTCATGTAGACTCTAGGGTCTGCTCTGCTGAAAAGAGGTCCCCACTTTCTTGGTCTCTCCATCCCTAAAGAGTGGTCCCACAAAGGATCTCCATCACTGAGGTGTCTAACTTCTAGACAAGCATTTCCCAACTTTGCAACCTAAAGCACCAAGAAGGAAAATACAATATGCATTACCCAGATTTATTTGGTCATGTCACCTTCTTGCAAAACTAATGCTCCATGGTACATTTTAGGAAATGCCATTCCAGATATACACAATTCAAAATTGTGCTACATTGAGCTTTGGGCTCAACTCCAAGCATTTAATATGGGAAGTAGTGTTCACCAAGCTGTCAAAAGGCATTTTTAACTTACCTTTCCCGCTCCCACAGGTCCAATCACAGCTAGTAATTCACCGGGCCTGACAGTAAAGGAAAGTCCTTGTAAGGTTGGGGTTTCTAGTGCCTGTGAATTAAAGTTTACAAAAACATGCCCATTAGAATAAAATAACATAAATCACTTCAAAAAATGGAGAAAATAACAAAATAGTCATCATCAATATATTAAAATAACCCAGATCTTTTTTCCCTGTTTTAAGATACTGTGTTCTGGAGTCCTTTTAATGTGTTCATATTTCTTTGTGAGGTTTGAAGAAGCATTCCAGCCACTTTAGTGCCCTACAAACTCCCATTATTCTTCTACCAGATCCACATAGGAACACTGCTCTAGATATCTACAGAATTTAAGTAGTAGAAAATGGCAAGGTAATTCCATTCATTTCTCAATGAATGGAATTCATTGAGAAATTCCATTTCTCAAGGTAATGAGAAATTCTTGGTACACACTAATTTACTCAAATAATGTTCTTAAGAATACCCAGTATGGGAAGCTTTAATTAATAAACTTCCGTTATGAGCCTTGGCTTTTAATCTACTTCAATAACTTCCACAAGGTGGCAGCATAGTTACATGGCATGCCCTGCCTGTTCTGGACAATTTGAAATTTGCATTCATCTCTCCATTATCACTTGATAATGAATGAACTTCACTAATGCCTAGCGAAAAAGAAGGCACTTCACATTGTAAAGTCACTCTTGGCAAAAAAACTGCAAATGGTAATCAATGCCATAACCAGAGCTGAAATTTAACAACCATATACAGGAATTTTATTCCTATTTATAGGAATAAAGAAATTAAGTGTAGTATCATGTCTCAATTTTATGCTGGTAATATACATTACCTATCCTGGCTAAACAAGGATAGGAAAGCTCTTACACTGTAAAATATTTGAGGTTACATGCTACAGCATACAACCCAACACAAAGGGGGAAGAAGGACAAAGAGCCTATTACAATAATCAGAAGTCATTCTCCTGCATTATCTATAAATTCTATGAATAAGATTTAAAGGCTTACATGGAATTTTAGGAGGTTCTTTCTCAATTATTGAGTATTTGATGAGAAACCAATGAAAAAGTTAAAGTTCTATGATGTTTTTATATATGCTATGTCAAGAAAACTCTCAGTAACTGCTAATGCTAAAAAAAAATTCCATTTTATAGTTTCTTGGTTCAATTTAATAGTTTCAGATACCAAATTAACTCAGTTGGACTGAAGTGCATGCTAGGGGGTGAGGGGAGAATTTAGTAGAGCATGGTGGACCAAATTGAGGTTTCTTAATGCCATTCAGTCAATGACAATCAATACTCTGAATTATCTAGCTTTTAAGCAAAAGTCAGATAGTATAAATAAATAGAAGGATGGCTTTAAATTGAGAGTATAGAACCTCAGTAGTAGTACTTGGTATCTATAAGAACTTCTGTTCAAACCCAGATATCAAAACTATCAAAATAAAATTGATAGGAACTGTTGAAAGTAAAGTAAAAAGAGTTGCTATTCGGGGATAATTCTGAATGGGTTATATTTCCCTAATTATGACCTCAATCTCTGTTTCCCATAGGTGGTAACAAGTGTTACCCAAATTAGTTGAGAAGCAGGTTCTTCATCCCCGGAATTCAGAGTCTTGACCACGTGTGTCCAGTGGCTGAGGATCTGCCAAATTTATGTGAGTCTCAAATCTCTTTTTAAGGGAATCTCTTAAATGGGCTAGTGTTCTGCAAAGCACACTTTCAGAATGTTATTCTGTGTTAGAGAAAACAATCAAGAATGAATCAAAGGCATTAACTGCCTTCTGAATTGTAGAAAAGGAGTCTTCAAAAATAAGTCTGGAGTATCTGAAGGGCAGAAAAATGTAACACATCTGTTGTTAGGCAGAAGAGCTGTGCAGTATAGAAGTCTAGGGTGCAGGGGTAAGAGGTCAGGGATGAACCAAACCCACTGATAATCTACTGATGCTTATTTTGGTCAGCTGAGCTAACCCTGCCCACAAACAGGAACAAGTTTGAACTTTCTTAACATGAGCTCCACAGACTCTCTCTGTACCTGGAGTGGGCACCTGTGATAAGCGGAATGCCTGAAAGACAGAAAGCAGGACAGAAGGAATAAAAAGGACTAGATAATCCTCAAACTGAAAAAAATATTGCTAGAAATAACTTTAGCTGATTAGAAAAATGGGCTGCATACTAAATCAATTTTTTGTAGTCACAACCTAGCCCCAGATGTTATAGGATTTATGACTCAGTGATGACTACAAAATAATATGCCACATGCAACAATGAGTGTCCCAGCATTACATCTCAGTTTCTTCTTAGGGCCAGATGGGTAGGTTCCTTCCTTAAGCAGACTGTAGCACGGGGCATTACTTCGATGTACCAGAAGAGGGCGGCATCCAACAGCTTGGGGGTGCGAAGGCACCACTACTGGGGACCCAGCTTTAGAGGTTCCCACAAAACCAAACTTGTCAGCTTACAGATTGAGACCAATTCCATTCATTTAATAAATGAGACCCAGGATGGTGAAAAGACCTTCCCCCAAACATCCCCACCTGACCATTCAGCAGAGCTGGGGAGGTTACGTCTTTCAAACTGCCAGACCAGGATGTTCTTCATCTTACCTCAACTTCTCTCCAAAATTCCCAAATGTCTGTAGTCTACCCCACCCAAGGGCTCTTTCATGTGTCTACTAATTGGACCTGACTTAATTATCCCTTGGGATGGGTCATAATCATTCCACAGACAAGGCCAAGGAAACAGAAGGGGGTGTTCTATACAACAATGCAAGCTAGAGAAGTCTAATAACGTGGTATTAAATTCTTGGAAAAACAACAAAACAGCTCCTTTTCCAGTGTTGCAGAGCTTGGTACAAAGAGATTTAGTCATACAAAGTATGTGTCAGCTAGCTCCAGGTTTCATGTAACTCAATAGAATTCACATGGGGTACTCTTCTCTAATGGAACTTAATGTTGTTTCTATAAATCCTTAGAGTTTATTATGATGGGAAATACTAAGCAGGAGGAAAATCTGTTTTATGATAGGGAGAAGTTGTTAGGTTAGTTAATGCATCATGTGCGAGTTCCCATGTACAAAAAGGTACAATGATGTGGCTTTATACATTTGGGAACTTACTATTATTTTGTTGGTAGAGATGGCAGGGATTAAATCAGAATTAAGCAAATATGATGCAGGTAGTATATATGGAGCAGGAGGCATAAAAAGAAAGGAAGAGACTAGAGTTTCAACATTTGCAGCACTTGAGAGAAGGCGGACCCAGGGGAGAAGAGCAGGTGTGCAGGTCAATTGCCTGTTTGCTCTCAGCTCTGTGTCCCACGCTTCTTCTGCTATGCTTCAAATCACTGGCAGTGGGCTCCCACAAACTACACTACCCCAACTCCCTTGTCAACTCCAGTTAAGCCATGGAAAAGTTCCCATCAGCACTTCTCACTTGCTGACATCAGTCTCTGCCACAGCGGATGCATCAACTCCGTGGTCCCAGTGCCCACAGACTAGTCCTTCTCCATGGGGTCCCGACTCCTGCAGCAACCGGGTTCCTGGGTTCTGCCCCCACCGGGCCCTCCTCCCTGTGTCCCTCTAGCCCGAGGGGTGGAAGCAGCTTCCTGCCATTGCAACCAGCCAGTGTTTAGCCTTTTGGCTCTTTATTTATTTTTTTGCTTTTACTGCCTTTGTCTCTAATTTTCTGCATTAAATTCCCTCTCCCAAGCTGCATGGCATGGGTTCTGTGTTTCTCACTAGAGCCAGAATGAAGCAGGAGGATTTGTGCACAGGGCCACAGAATCAGCTGAGCAAAGTACTTGAGTTGTAGAAAAAGAGGGTGGCATTATGTCCACAAATTGGAGAACTTCTTGAGAGTGGTCTCTGTTGTTTCTCCCATTTGCCTAAACGTCATAAGTAAACCAAGTTTTGGAAAAGTTTTGTTGCCTAGCCTGTACTACCCGTAAGCTTGCCAAACCGTGAAATTCTTGAACTGGGAATCCCTGGAGCTTACTCTGCCAGCCTGCTGCCTCCTCCCTGGCCTTGGCTGCCAGTGAATAAGGTGTGACACGCCCAGAGGGCTTAGAACATGGGAACCCACACCGTGCAGCAAAAATCCAAACCACAGGCTTTCCTCTATATAGTAAGATGATCTGATAACCTTAAGGTAACAACATACAGAGTCCCCAAAGTTTCTCAGCTCTAACAATTCATAAGGTTCTTATTAGTTACCCATTCTCTCAGCATTTAAATACTGCACACCTAGTCTGTCCAATTCTGTACATTCAAATGTTAAAAATGTCCAAACTTATATACATTAATTTCAACACGAAGTAACATTTTGAAAGTTTTTTTGAAAATGAGGTAGAGAACAACTTCACAAATACCTTTTACTAACTTTATATTTAATCTCTACTAATTGAAAACCTCATTCCAGACTTTGAAAATGTTTACAATATACTTTCAGTAAGCAAGTCACATTTTAGACCATATGTAAAACCTCAAAATTCTATATTAAATCAATGTCAGCAGTTGTCTTTGAGCAATGATGATCTTATAACAGAAGACTTGTTACCTTATCCCAAAATGCAGTGAAATCTTCCACATGCACTATCGTTTTATTATCTGCTGGCAGCTGAGTGTTTTGCGGTAATATCTCATCAAGTAACAGGAAGTTCTTTAAAAAAAAAAGGGGGGGGGGGAGGGAACAGATTCATTAAGAAGCAGAAACAAATGCACAAACAAAAATAATTGCTTTCCTGGAATTTGCAATATACAATTTTTATACAGCTACATATCATTTTATAAAATATATTTAATTTATAAAGTATTGGTTCACATCACAATGTATAGGTAGAGCTGAGGTAGGAGCAGAGGTTGGCAAGGAGGGAAGAAGTAAAGGGGAGAGGAGGAAGGAGAATGGGGGCACAAGTGCGAGGGGCAGAGGGAGAGGTAAAGGTCAAGTTGTGGTGTGGAGCCAGCCTGCACATAGCCCCTGTGCACACCATGGTGCCTGCATGTCAGTGCCAGTCTACAGGGTGGCCACCTGAAAGACTGAACCAGGAAACTCCTCTCTGGCACACCCTCCCAGTGAGGCAGGTTAGTATAGGGAAAAGAGTAAACACCCTGAGGGAAGACTGCTAACTAAGAACAAGGCTGGACAGACTCCACAGAGACCCTGGCCACAAGGCCCCACTTGGAACTCTTTCTGGGGTCAAGGGGAGGCCCCAGATAACTCCAAACAGGCCTCCCCATTGGTCCCTAATACCCCAAACAAAAGGCCTCACCACTGGCCCACTGAGAGGTAACGGGTGGGGCAACCAATCAGAACAGCAAACAGTGGGGGCACCTCCCCAACATTAGGAGTGAAGAACTGCCTTAAAGAAAGACCCCAACTCCAAATGCTCTCTTTGCCAAGGGGAGCCTGCATTCACATCTTGGGTGCATACTTTTGTTCTTTTCTCTCATTTCTCATTGAACTCTTGATGGCCTAACTAAACTGGCTTGTTCTTAAATTCTTTTATGTGACATAGCCAAGAACCTAGAGGAATCCAGCACCTCCCCACCCCGCCCCAGACTTCACCAGAACTTGCCCCGCAGGAACAAGCAAATTGCAGAGAGCTACAGGAGTGTAAGAAACAATTAAATCAAAGCAGCCTGGGGTGGAGGATTATCTGTTTCAAGTCATACAATAAAGCACGTTAAGGGGGGAGATGCATTATAGGGGGAGATGCCTCACAGAGAAAGAACTGAGGGATATCAGGAAGACAATGAATGAAAAATATGAGCACCTCAATAAGGAGACAGAAATTTTAAAAAGGAACAAAACAGAAACTCTGGAGTTGAAGACCACAATAACTGAAATGAAAAATTCCCTAAAGAGATTCAACAGAGTATTAGAGCTGGCAGAAGAATCAGTGAACCCGAAGACAAAACAATTGAAATGATTCAGGCTCAGGATCAGAAAAAAGAAAAACGGCCAAAAAAAATGAACAGAGCCTAAAAGACCTGGAGGACACCATCAAGCATATCAATATACTTATTATGCAAATTCCAAAAGGAGAAGAGAGAAAAGGATAAAAGGAATATTCAAAGAAATAATGGCAGAAAACTTCCCCAATTTGATGAGAGAGATGAATATGCACATTCAAGAATCCCAACAAACCCCAAACAGAATAAAGTTGAAGAAAACCATGCCCAGACACAAAGCAGTCATGAAAAGGAAAGAGTTCTGAATGTTGCAAGAGAAAAGGCAACATGTTATATGCAGGGGAGTCCCAAAAAGATTAAGTGTCAATCTCTCATCAGAAAACTTTATAGGCAAAAAGGAAATGGGATGAAATATTTAAAATGCTGAAAGAAAACAACTGCCAACCAAAAATTTTAAATCCAGCAAGACATTCTTTCAAAAATGGAGAGATTACAGTCCCAGGTAGACAAAAGCTAAGGAAGTTCATCACCACTAACCCTGCCCTACAAGCAATGCTAAAGGAGTTATTGAGATTGAAAGGAAAGAACAGCAGACAGGAGATAGAAACAGCACAAAAGAAATAAAGATCTCTGGTAAAGTCAACCATATGGGTAATTATGAATGCCAGTACAATTGAATTGTTTATTTTTCGGTATGTAATTCCACTTTATACTTCTTTAAAGGATCTAAAATGCAAATGCATAAAAAGTTATGATAAACTTATGGTTTTGAGCATACAACGTTTAAAGATATAATTTGTAACAAGTACAACAAAAAGATGGGGGGACAGATGGGTATAAGAAGAGTGTATATGTACGCAAGTAAAGTTAACTTGGTATCAATAATCAACCGTGATTGTTACAGATTTAGGAAGTTAAATTTAAGCCCAAGGTAATTATAAAGAAAACATATGAGAAATAGGTACAGAAAGAAATGAGAAGGGATTCAAATCAGAACACAAAAAATAAAATAAATGTGACATTAGGTGTTAACACAAGAATTGATGGACAAAATGGTATGAGGTGTACAAAGACCAAATAGCAATATGGCAGAAGAAAGTCCTGAATTATCAGTAGTTATTTTAAATGTAAATGAATTAAACACTCTAGTCAAAACAAAGAGATTGGGAGAATGGATAAAAAAGCAAGACTGAACTATAGGCTGTTTACAAGAGACTCACCTTAATCTCAAAGACACAAGTAGGTAGAAATTGAAAAGATGGACAAAAATGTATACCATGGAAACAGTAACCAAAAGAGAGCAGAGGAAGCTATACTATTATCAATTAAAATAAAGTTTACAGGACTTCCAGGAAGATGGCAGACTAGAAAGACACGGGACTCTCTTCTCCAGAAAAATAGCTAAAGGACAGGCTGAAAACAGCCTGGAAAAAGATCTTCTAGGGTTCAGAACACCAGGTGAAGGCTGGACACCACCCAGAGGAGAGAGGGACAAAGGAGGGGAATCACGAAGACAGAACTGAGTTGAAACCAGGAGCTGCTGCTGCTGCCAGCACTCCTCCCCCACACCAAAGAGACTTTAGAATACCAGGCCTCTGGGCCTGCCTCTACAGACAAAGGGGACTCCAGGGATCCACCACCCCAGGAAAGAGGAGAGAGAGGGACACAGCCTAAGGATGACTCAGCTTCTGACCCACAAATTTGGTCTGCTGTGTCCCACCAGCCCTTCCATGCCAGATGGGACCACGCTGTTGTTTGTTCTGGGAGCCAGCACAGGACTGGAGAGGTCTGATCCTCTCAATCTCCCTCTCTCCTAGCCAGGACTAATTGTTGAGGACCCACCTCCCCAGGAAAAGGGAGAGGGACAAAGCTTAAGGCTGACTCAGCTTTTGACCCACAAATTTGGTCTGCTGTGTCCCATGAGCCCTACCAGGCCAGGTGGGGCTGCGCCATTGTTTGCCTTGGGAGCTGGCAATGGGCTAAAGATATACAACCCTCCTATCTCCTCCTCTAATAACCCAGACTAATTGTTAAGGACACAGAGAGGAGTGGAAATACTTCCTACCTGGGAAAAGGGAGGGAGCTGGTGAGAAGGCTGAGAACTGTCTCTGAGAAAGTTTGAATTACAAGGCTCTTAGCCTCCAGGCAGGAACCTCTATCACACTGATCCTGTCTGTGTTTCAGCAAACACACTCCCACCAGACATTGAACTGAGAGGACTGCCAAAGAGCACCATCTCCTGGCAGACCAAGGAAGTGCACATGAGAAATTAAAAATGAGAGGCTTTTTCCAGTTTGATAAGGCCCTAGGAAGCAGGTCTGAAACCCATTACTAGGTCCAGAGCCCAGTTTTGAGCAACTAGCAGGGAAAATCCTAACAATCCAGATCAAACCAAGAATCAAAGAGCAGTGGTAACACACAGCCTCCTGCCACTAAATCTCTACAAAAGAGAAAGAAATTGAGCATCTGAGCAAACTACATCCTAATCTGATGCCTAGACATCAACAAAAAATTATGAGCCATACTAAGAAAATGGAAGACATGGCCCAAGAAAAGGAATATATCAAAGCCCCAGAGATTCAGGATTTGAGAGAACTAATAGCGAGACACGCGCAAATTTCCAAAATCAAATTAATGAGCTGAAAGACAATATGGCTAAAGAATAAATGACACCAAGAAGACACTGAGCAAGCGCAAAGAAGAATTCAAAATCCTGAACAAAAAAATAACAGAGCTAATGGGAATGAAAGACACAATAGGTAAAATCAAAAACACATTACAGGCATACAACAGCAGACTTGAAACGATAGAGGAAAGAATAAGTGATACCGAAGACAGCCAAAATTGAAGAGAGAAAACAACAGAGAGAAAAGAATGGAAAAAATTGAGCAGGGGCTCAAAGAGTTGAATGATAACATGAAACACAACAACATACGTGTCATAGGAGTTCCAGGAAGCAAAGAGAAGGGAAAAGGTGCAGAAAGGGTATTTGAGGAAATAATAGTAGAAAATTTCCCAACTCTCATGAAAGAAATGAAGTTACATGTCCAAGAAGTGTACCATATGCCAATCAGAATAAATCTGAATAGACCTAATCCAACACACATACTACTCAGAATGTCAAATGTCAAAGATAAAAGAGAAACTTCACAGAGCAGCAAGGGAGATGCAAACCATCACATTCAAGGGACGCCCAGTAAAGACTTAGTGCGGATTTCTCATCAGAAACCATGGAGGCGAGAAGACAGTGGTATGATACAATTAGAATATTAAAAGAGAAAAACTCCCAGCCGAGAAGTCTTTATTCAGCAAAACTGTCCTTCAAATATGAAGGTGAGTATAAAATATTCACAAACAAACAGAAACTAAGAGAGTTCTTAAAAAAGAATCCACCCTTTTAGGAAATATTAAAGGAAGCCTTAGCTCCTGAAAGAAAAAGACAAGAGAGAGAGGCTTGGAGGAGAGTATAGAAGAAAGAATAGCAGAAAGGATAACCAAAAGAGTAAAAAGATGAAAATGTGATATGACATATGAAAACCAAAGAAGAAAATGGTGGATGTAAATAATGGATTTACAGTAATATCATTGAATGTAAATGGATTACACTCCCCAATCAAAAGATATAGGCTGACAGAATGGATTTAAAAAAAAAAACACAACCCATCCATATGTTGCTTACAAGAAACTCACCCAGGGATACCAACTGGTTGAAAGTTAAAGGCTGGAAGATGCTCCACGCAAATAGTAACCAAAAAAGAGCAGGGGTAGCTATACTAATATTGGACAAAACAGATTTTAAATGCAAAAAAAGTTATGAGATACAAAAGGTTATTATATATTAATAAAAGGGACAATCCACCAGGAAGATATAACAGTCATAAATATCTATGCACCTAAAATACATGAGACAAACTGAGAAAACTGAAGGGAGAAATAGACATCTCTACAATAATCGCTGGAGATTTCAACACCCCACTCACATCATTAGACAGAACAACTAGACAGAAGATCATCAAGGAAACAGAGAACTTGAACAATATGATCAATGAGTTAGACCTATCAGTCATATATAGAACACTACATCCAAACTCAGTGGGTTATACATTCTTCCCAAGTGCCCATGGATCTTTCTCCAGGATAGACCACATGTTAGGGCACAACGCAGCTTTCAATAAAATAAAAAGACTGAAACTGTACAAAGCACTTTCTCAGACAATAATGGAATGAAACTGAAAATCATTAATATAAAGGAGAAAGGTAAATTTGCAAATGTGTGGAGGCTAAACAACACACTCCTAAAGAATCAGTGAGTCAAAGAAGAAATTGCAAGAGTAATCAGTAAATATATTGAGACAAATGAAAATAAGAACACAATTTACCAAAATTTATGGGATACAGCGAAGACAGTCTTGAGCTAGAAATTTATCGCCCTGAACACCTATATTAAGAAAGAAAAGAGAGGTGTTGCAGACAGTGGACTGAAAATGAATGCCAGAGGACTTGGATCTCAGCTAAAGGATAGCATTCTAGTTACTAAACTTTTAGCAAGTGGGCCTTTTGAAAGTCAAGATCTTCTTCAGAAAGGTTTTCCTTGTGGTAAAAAATGTACTTTTGCCCAGTCATCCTCTTGAATTATCAAAAAAGAATTTCCAGCTCAATCAAGATAAAATGGACTTTTTCCACACTGAGAAACATCCAGGGTCTGTTTGCTCCACTAAAATTACATATGGAATTCAAGGCAGTGCAACAGGCTCAGCAGCTTCCATTTCTTTTGAGCTCAAACCTTTCACTGGATATTTTGAGGGGTAAAGATGAGACTATTGGATTTGAAGATATTCTTAAGGATCCATCACAAAGTGAAACAATGGGAGAACCACACTTAATGGTTGAATACAAACTTGGTTTACTGAAATACGGATGTACTGTTAATGAAAATAGGGTGACTGCATCTTGTTTATAGTTGTCTTCTTACTATAATTTGATGAACACAACATTGAAAGTACTGACACATGAGAATTTTTGTCTAAATTGTATCAGTGTGGAAGCGGGTGTGGCTCAGTGGATAGAGCCCCCGTTTACCA
>JAQZBX010071506.1:0-15225 GCA_029593785.1 Cabassous unicinctus | reverse complement strand
TAAGCACTTTCCAAACAATGTAAAATAAACAACAAATAAAATATTATGTATTTATTAATAAATAAATGTAACAAAAACGTCAAAAGCATACTACTTATATATAATTAAAAAATGGAAGAAATTTGAAAAAAACATATTTGTAGATACAGATACCAACAATCATTTTAGGTAGACAATATTTCTTATATATTATACAAGTTTTAGTAGGCTAAAATTGATATGTGTATGAGTTTGATTGTAAAATTGATCCCTAAAATTTATAGGAGTTGGGGAAGATGGCATCGGTTTAGGTGTGCACTCACTGTCTCTCTCACAGAAGTTGGCTGACTGGGGACAAGATCCTGCCCAAGTGGGCTATTCTGGGAGCCCATAGAGTGAGAGCTTTTCGGATATTGATCTGAAGGGAGCTGGACAGGGAGGTGAATTGCTCAAGATAAAACTGTGAGATTTTCCCAAGCTGGAAATTGTGGCTGTGGACAGATAAACCCCACCCTCAGGGCAAGCCCTGACTCCAATCAGCAACCTGGTGAGAAGGAGCATTCTCCTAGAGTGTGAGGGTTCTGGCAGAAGGTGCAGAGGGCATTCTCTTCTGTTGGTTTGGTTGCCTGGATCCCTTGGAACTTTGGGGAGCACACCAGCCTGCTTGAAGTGGCACCAGGCTGAAGTGAGAGGCAAATCTGCTGAGGAAGCCTGATTTACCTAGGTGTCCTGGGATATGGAGAATTGCCTTGGGAGAGGGCAGACTCAGCCAATTTTATAGTTCCATCCTGAGGACTATCAGAGTTTCAACTCCGTTGGGGTGGGGGTGTCAGGCAGTGGGAAGTATTTGATAAGTTTCCATGAGCCTGTTTGGGGTCACCTGGGAGGAAGGGGTGATCTAGAAGAAACTTGTAAATCATTTTGGTGCAGTTACCTTGATTGTCTGGACACCCTTATAGCTTTGGGGAGCACATCAGCCAGCTTGAAGTGGCACCAGGCTCAGTGGAGAGGTGACTCATCTGAGAAAGCATGATTTACCTATCTGCCCTGGGATATAGAAGTTTGGCTTGAGAGAAGGCAGCATCAGCCAATTTAATAGTTCTGCACTGAGGACAATCAGAATTTCAACCCTGCTAAGGGAGGCAGGCAGTGGGTAGTACTTAAGAAGTTTCCATAAGCCAATTTTGGGTCTGCTTGGTGAAGAGGGTGGTCTAAAAGAGGCTTGTAAAACATTTCAGTGCAGTGAACTCAGTCATCAGGGTCCAATTTGAATTTCAAAAGGGAACTCAACCTGACCAGAAGAGGGGAGGAGGGTTCTGCCCATACAGTCTGCTGAATCCTGCTGCCACAGTAAAACCTTCACAGGGTAAAGTGACTAAATAGATTTCTGAAGAGCTAACTCATCGAATTAGTAAGTTAGCTCAGTGGAGGATTTTCTGCCTTGATTACATGAGGTCTCTACATCAATTCTGGGCTCCTCTAAGAGTAGTGATCCACTGGGATATCTAACATCCAGCTGTTATTATAGGACAGGGAAAACATAGACAGTATTGTTGTACTAACTTCTTTTGGGTCCCTTATTTCACACACACACACACGCACACACACACACACACACACAGACACACAAAGGCTACTTGAAAACAAAATTAACTTACTTTACTTGCTAAAATCTGCCTCAAAACCTGCAGAGAGAAGCCTTCAGGTTAATTGATTGATGAACACAGCAGACTGAGAAGGTCCACAAGGGTCCAAGAAGGAACGCTGTTTGTCCTTAGCTTTGTTTGACTGCTTGCTTGTGCTTTGTTTGTTACTTGCTTGCTTTTCTTTCCTCTTTTGCCCCCCGAACTTTTTTTTAAATTAGGTGCTGCTAGCTTGTTCTTCTTCACTATGCTTCTTCTTCCTTGATTTTCCATTTTCTGTGTATATTGATATTGTCTACCAATGCTATTTCTTCTCTTTTCTTCATCTTTCTATCTTCTGCTTTCTGTTGTAGTTCTTACATTCCACATTTTTCATTAGTCCTCAACTTCACTGGTTTCAATTTCAATCTTGTCTATTTGGTTTTCTTTTTTTTAAATTAACTTTTTCCTTTCAGCCCTTTCTTTACTCTTTCTCTCACTACTCAACATTCTGGCCTTTAAAATCATTCTATATATTTTTCTCTATTTGTTTTCCCATTCCATTGTAGGTATTCCACCTATTTTTTCCTATTACTCTATACTGCCTACATGAGTTAAATATTCATTTTACTAAGCTGTATATGGCCCCTCTTCTAATTTTAATATTATTACTATTATACTTTTTTCCTTTCTTACCTCTTTTGATACTCTGGCCCTAGTCTTTTTCCTTCAAGGGAACATAGAACACAGCAAGGAAATAGAACAACAAGAGCAAAGTGTCAAAGAGAAAACTTAACACACACACCGAACCACCAGCTAAATAAGTCTCTAGAGCAGAGAGAGAAGCTAATCAACTGAATAAACTCAACAAGATAAAATGATGATGGGAGAACAGCCAAAAATTACAAACCAGACTGAGAAACAGGAAGACTTGAACCAGTCCAATGAACAAACTGAAAACCAGGAAGAGACGCACAACATGAAAAAACTAATCACAGCTCTCCAAACAGGCATAATGGACCAACTTAATGAAGAGAAGGAAGAGATTAAGGATATTAAGAAGACACTGGGAGAACATACTGAAAAAATTGTAAACATACATAAAAAGCTAACGGATATGATGGGGATGAATGGCACAATCCAAGAAATTAAAAAGATGCTGGAACCACATAACAGCAGATTTGAATAGGCAGAAGAAAGAATTAGTGATGTGGAAGACAGGACATCTGAAATCAACCAGATAGTAGAACAGATAGATAAAAAGATAGGAAAAAATCTAGAAGGGACTTAGAGATTTAACTGACAACAAAAAAATGCACAAACATATGCGTTATAGGCATCCCCAATGGAGAAGAGAAGGGAAAGGGAACAGAAGAAGTGTTGAAGGAAATAATGGCAGAAAACTTCCCAACCCTATTGAGTGAAATGGATGTACAAGTCCAGGAAGCACAGTGCACCCCAGACAGTATAAATTACAACATGCCTAATCCAAAATATATACTTGTCAAAATGCCCAATGCTCAGGAAAAAGAAAAATACTCAAGGCAGCAAGAGAAAAGAGATCTGTCACATTCAAGGGAAGCACAATAAGTTTAAGTGCTGATTTCTCATCTGAAACCTTGGAGGCTAGAAACTGTGGTATGACATAGTCAAGGAACTAAAAGAAAAAAACTTACAGCCACAAATTCTCTTTCTAGCAAAGATGGCATTCAAAAATGATGGAGATAATTGTATTCTGTTGTATTCATGTTGTGATTTAAGCAATGGATGAAATTACAACACTGAGGTGGAGCCAGTGGCCACTGGATGCTTTTGGGGTAGGGAGGGGAAGAGCTTTTTCAGGACTTGGGATTTATCCTGAGTGACATTGCAATGACAGATATAGGCCATTTTACATCAGCATATAACATGAAGAACTGTGTGGGAGAGAATGTGGTCTACAGTGTGAACTATGGTCGATGCTTAGTGGCAAAGCCCCAGCATGTGTATATCCATTGCAGGTGATGAGCCACACTAATGAAAGATGCTTGTGTGGGATGCTATGGGAGGTGTGGGAGGTGGGGAACATGGGAATCCCTGTAATTTTTGTGTAACATTTATGTAATCTAAGCACCTTTTAAAATATAAAAAAGAGACAATAAAGCAAAGTGACACTTTGTAAAAAAAATGATGAGAGCTCAAAATATAGACAGATAAACAGAAATTAAGAGAGTATACCAATAAGAAACCTGCACTTGAAGAATTACTAAAGGAAGTTCTACAGGTTGAAAGGAAAAAACAAGATAGACAGAGTTGGAGGAGAGTGAAAGAATAACTAAAAACACAAAAAGAGAAATGAAAACAACATATGACATACATAAACACAAAGAATATATGGCTGATGTAAGAAATTCATTGAGAGTACTAACACTGAATGTTAATGGATTAAACTCACCAGTCAAGAGACACAGATAGGCAGAATGGATAAGGAAAAATCATCCATTTATATGTTGTCTACAAGAAATTCCCCTTAGACCCAGGGATTTAAGGAGACTGAAAGTGAATAGCTGGAAACCAATTTTACAAGCAAACAATAACACAAAAAGGGCAGGAGTAGTATCCTAATATTGGACAAAATGGACTTTAAATGTAAAACTATTGTAAGAGACAAAAATGGACACTGTATATTAGTAAAAGTGATAACCTTTCAAGAAGAAAGAACAATCATAAACATTTATGCACCTAATCAGGGCACCTCAATATACATTAGGCAAACACTGAAAAAACTAACTGGAGACATAAATGCCTCTCCAAAAGCAAAGGAAAAAAATAGATAAATGGGATCTCCTCAAAATTAAAAACACTTGCACCTCAAAGGCTGTTATCAAGAAAATAAAAAGTTAGCCTACACAATGGGAGGAAAATAATTGGAAACCATATATCTGATAGGAGCCTAATATTGTGCATATATAAAGAAATCCTACACTTCAAAAATAAAAAGACAAACGATCCATTTAATAAATGGGCAAGTGACCTGAAAAGGCATTTCTCCAAGAAAGAAATGTAAATGGCTTAAAAGCACATGAAAAAATGCTTGATATCAGTGGCTATTAGGGAGATGCAAATCAAAACTAAAATGAGATACCATCTTACAGCCATTAGAATTGCGGCTATTAAAAAAACAGCAGACTATAAGTGTTGGAGAGGATGTGAAAGAATGGGAACACTCATCCACTGCTGGTGGGAGTGTGGAATGGTCCAGCCACTGTGGAGGACAGTTTGGTGGTTCCTCAAAAAACTAACTATAGATCCTTTCTATGATCCAGTGATTCCACTGCTGGGTATATACCCAGAAGAATTGAAAGCAAAGACACAAACAGATATATGCACACCAATGTTCATAGCGGCACTGTTGACTATTGCAAAAAGTTGGAATCAACCCAGGTGCCCAACAACAGATGAATGGATAAACAAAATGTGGTATATACATACCATGGAATATTATTCAGCTGTGAGAAGGAATAAATTACTAACACATGGGATAACATGAATAAATCTTCACGATCTTAGGTTGAGTGAAGCAAGCCAGGCATTGAAGGATGAACAGTACCTGACCTCACTGATATGAATTGAGGAAATTTAGCTGTCTCAGAGAGCTATTTTTTGAAAGATAAGTTTACAAGAAAGAGAAAGAGAAGAGAAATTTGTGAGCTATCACCCATACGGGCATAATCTATGTAAAGTGACATAGTGCATTTGCATATTGAAGGGATAGGACAGGTGGGTAGTGATATTATTGGGCTTGTTGATGCAGAGTTGACAGGTGGTTAGATTGGGAAGGGTGGGTTAGAACACTGAGGATACTGAGGAGGAGAGATGGGAGAGGGACCAGGTGAACACTTGGGATTTGTGGTTATGAGGTTGAAAATACAGAGGTGGGAATGAACTTATGGCAATATGACAAGAAGTGTCACTGGTTTAGGGTGTTGTTTGTTGGGAATTCAGGACAGGGAGCACCTGGAGCAGGCTTCTAGGGAGTTTGTGAGTGCTCATCCTCTCATAATGTGTTGTATCAATGGGTGGAGGCCCACATAATGAAGGGGAAGGAGATGGACTCCCATCTTTGGCAGAACTCATTCATTCAGAAACAGACAGGAAGGGGTCTCTCAAGAGCAAAGGTGGTTCCTAATAGGGGAGGACAAACCAGTGTGTCATGACTTCTTGTTGCATGTAACTATGAATCTTGTCATCCAATGAGTCAAGCCAGGGTGTCATCGTGGGTCCTGGGGTTATGAGGAGGGAGAAATAGAATATATCAAACGGGGTATTTAGTGGTCAGTGGAAATGTTTCTCATTACAATACAGTTATAGACACAGGACATGGTAAATATCAAAATTTATAAAAGTGTACAGTCTAAAATGTAAACCATACTGTAAACCATTGATAATGTTTAGTAGCTATTTTTCACTATGTGTATATAAGTAATAACAATGCTACCGTCCACATGCAAAAAGGTTTTAATATGGGGTGAGGAAAGGGGTAGGAGTTTGGGTATGTGAGAGTCTCTTGTATTCTATGTGTGACTGCTGTGACCTAAAACTTCTTCAAAAGCAAAATGAAAAATAGTGCGACAGTGGGGAGTGAGAGCAGGAAAGTGCCATGATACAGACTGGACAGCAGATATTGCAGTGATAAAAAACAAAATGTCAAAAAAAAAGGAAAAAATATTAATTTTTTTCATTTTTTAAATATCCCAATCTTTTTATTTTATTTTATTTTTAGTTTATTTTAAGTTTTCATGTATTTTATCTCTTACACTTAAAGTTATCATTATTATTTCATTTTCCTATTAATTATATTTGGCTATTGTATTGGTTCATCTTTAAAGAAGCTTTGGATCACAGAAGGGTTCAAACTGGGGTGGGAGAGGATCATTGGTGGGGGCTGTCAGGGATGGGGGGTACATGGGAAGAAGTTCAAATGAACATACATACAAGGTATATAAAATTGTTCAAATGTTCATGGGGCATGGTCACAGAGGGTGGAGAATTACTCAATAAATAAGAGAATGCTGAATTCTCATCGTGGAGAGCTCTGCCACATGTTCTAAGGGAGCAGCAAGAGTCCCCCGAGTGCAGGGGCAGTGACTCATGAAGGAGGATGATTCACTAATGGGTCCTTGATATTGATTTCTAACCTTATGAGTCTTTGCTTTTGAAATTGAAATTTAGCCTATTGTTATGGGGTGCCTAAGAGTTGCCTCCTGAGAGCCTCCTTGTTGCTCAAATGTGGCCTCTCTCTAAGCCAATCTCAGCATATGAATGTATTACCTTCCTCCTGGCCTGGGACATGATTCCCAGGGATAAGACTCCCTGGCATTGAGGGATTGCTCCCAAGTGCCAATTGCTAATGCAACTGGAAATAGACTTTGAATAAAAGGCAGAAAAGGTAAAGACAAATGAGTTCCTATGGTTAAGAGACTTCAAAGTGAGTTGGGCGTTCACCCCAGAGGTAACGCTTATGAACATCTCAGTAGGACCTCATAGAATTCCAAAGCGGATAACACCACAAATAGAGGGGCTCCAGAGGGCTCCGGAGACACCCTGGTCCTATGTCAGGGCAGATAGCTCAGCAGTTTGGTGTCTTTTCAGTAGGCCCTATTTTGGAATCTGTGTTTCTGAAAGTGATGGAGTTGGACTCAAATATGTCTTCCCTGCACATGGTTCATCTGTCCCTTCTATTCAAACATATAAATGGTGTTGGAGTTTCTAGGTGTACATCCAGAGACTGGAATATTTGGGTTGTCCATCTGCCAGCTGGGCCCAGAATCCCAGTGGAGCTGCATGTCTTAATCTACAGCTCAAAGGACTCACCAAGAACACCTGGCATGGAGATGATAATGGGCAACAGCAATCCCAGGGAATGGAGAGAGTCTGCAGCTGCAGTCAGGATAATCACCCATCTTATCCATGGGATTTAAGCCCCCTCTCAATTGGAGGTGCTGTGGTCATCACCATCCCTGACTCCTCAGGATTGGGGGAAGAGGTATGGACTAGAATTGACTTACTGGTATTCTGTTATAGACATACTATGATTCAAGCAATGGAAGAAATTACAACATTAATGTAGAGCCAGTGGCCAATGGAGGCTCTGGGGTCAGGGAGAGGAAAAAACAATTGTAATACAGGGGTTTTTTTGGGATTTGGGAATTATCCTGATTGACATTGCAATGACACATATAGGCCATTTTTTATCATCATATAACATGCAGAACTGTGTGGGAGAGAGTGTGGTCTACAATGTGAACTGTGGTCCATGCTTAATGGCAAAGCCCCAGGATGTGTTAATCACTTGCAATTAATGTGCCACACTAATGAAGGATGTTTATGTGGGAGGTTTTGGGAGGTGTGGGAGATGGGTCATATGGGAATCCCTATAAATTTTGTGTTACATTTATGTAATCTAATTATCTCTTTAAAATTTTTTATTAAATTATTTTAAAAAAATATAGTCATCTATTCCAAATGGTTACTATACTTAATATGAACTATTTACTCTAGAAATAATAACTTGTAATTCTAGATGTAAACAAATCATCTCACCGTTTATAAGTGTGAATTGAATAAAATACAGTCTTACAAAGACTGATAAAGCTAATTAAACAATTCTAATTGTATGCTATTCAAATAGATATATCTAATATACAGAGATATAAAATATTTAATAATATAAAAGGAAATGAAATTATGTAACAAATACTAAACAAATAAATCTAATATTTGGGTAATCTAGGCACCTCTATAAATTGTATACATATATATATAACAAATAACATTTATGTAAACAAATGCAAAAAAAAATAAAATAAAATAAAATAAAATCAAAAAAAAAATAAATCTAATAAGACAGGTTTCCTCACAAAATAAAGTTTGGAATAAAATATTAATTTCATTAAGATGGATACTAATATTTTATAAAATTTTATTTTGCTAGATGATACAAAAAAATCTAAACTTGCTATTCCACCACAAGCAGATTTATACCCAGAGAGACTTATGACACCCATATCTGAACTCAATGGACCTCTGATATTCAGAATATTAAGACACTAAATTTGTCTTGTTTTAATTCACCCAGCATGTGGTGATTTGTTACAGAAGCAATAGGAAATGCATACAACATGGAACATTAATGCCATTTGATATAACCATGACTAAAGGCATTTTCCAGGCATCTATCCCATTGTAAGAAATATTTTCAGCTGTGTGAGCTAGCATGTGGAGCTCAGACTCTGGTAAATGCCCCATTATCAAGACATTCAGTCCCATCTAAGTGCTTCCCTCCACAGTCTAGGATCCAGAGTTCATTCAATAACCACACAATATAAATTCACAATCTTGGCTTGATTTAGGTTGTTAGTAAGTTTTGTAGGAAAATATTCCCATTCTGTTGTAATAAACCCTCTTTAAAGGGATATTTGGATCTGATTCTCATTTTCAACATGAATATAAGGAGGTAGTCCTGGTAACGCATAACAGTTGGCTGTTCTTTGCAAAATTCCTTCTTCAGGGTTTTTAGGAAGGAAAGAAGAGCCTCATCATTCAGGCCCAGAGGGAGTGCATCATCTGACAAGAGGGATTTGCTGGAGGTTGGGATTTAGGGTACTTACAGTCTTCAGGCTTTCTCTCAATATTTCCTTTCTGACTCTAATGTTCCTGCTCTTTCCTAGCCCATGCCCTAACTTTCATTAAGAGATTTGCTGAGGTAGTTAATTCAACTGGTGATTAGCATAGTTATGGCAGGTTCCACATTTTTAATTTGAATTTTTAATCTGATTGTTCCTAAATATTTTAACATTTTCAACACTATTAAGTGCAATCACTTAATAATCCCTGATTTCCTCATGTCTTCTATACTGACACTTATCTCTCCAAAACATTTTCTCCAATCCTATGCTTTAAATGTGTTCATAAAACAGAATTGATATAAAAATATATTAAATCAAAGTATATTTGTTCAATTAAATCATTAAATATAACTATTTATAAATATGTAGGACTATATGAAAATATGTAGCATCCCATATTGGAAATAAGGTCATTGAACGTGCCTTTTAGTTGTGAATTTATTAGAAATTCATAATTTCGTTTTTAAAAGTTGATTAATATACTAAGATCTTGATAAGAATCACCATCAAATTTGTTAGGTTGTAGATTTCAGAATCAGTCAATTTTCATCTTATGAACACGGATATTTGCCATAATTAATATTCTGTGAAGAACTTTCTTATTCTGACTTTATTTTTTATGTTTGATTTGAAAGTTCACAAATTTTACTATACAATTATTGTTTATGTATGTTCATGTGTGAATGATATACTTCAATAAAGTTAAAAAGTGTTTTACAAAGCAACAACTAATCAAAACAAGATGGCACTGGCATAAGTATAAACAGTGAATATAAAATAATGGATTAGAGTTGAGAGTTCAGAAATAAACCCATACAGGTATGTTCAATTGATTTTGACATGGTGAAAAGTCCATTCAATGGGGAAGGAATAATCTTTCCAATAAGTGGTGCTTATACAAATGAATATTCTCAGGAAAAACAATCTAATTGGACCCCTACATTATACCAGATAGAAAACTTAACTCAAAGTGGATCAAAAACTTCAATGTAATAGCTAAAACTCTAAAACTCTTAGAAAAAACATAGAGGTTAAATGTTTTCATTTTTTTAAAGCATTTTTTCTTTATTTTCAAGGAATAAATTACATAAATGTTACATCAAAAATATAGGGGGTTCTCATATACCCCATCCTTTCCCCTACAACACTTTCACCCATTAATATCTTTCATTAGTGTGGTGAATTTGTTACAATTGATGAACATATATTGAAGCATTGCTACTAACCATGGTCTATACTTTATATTATGGTTTGCACTTTACAATGCACAATTTTATACATTTTGACAAAAGAAATAATGACTTGTATCTGTCATTGAAATATCATGAAGAACAATTTCAATGTCCCCCAAATGCCCTATGTTACATTTATTCTTCACTCTCCCTCCCTCTCAGAACCTCTAGTGACCACTGTTTTTATATCAGTATTACAAGTTCTTCCTCTATTAGAATAAAAATAAGTCTAGTTTAGTCCATAGTTGCATTCCCAACTTATGTTTGTTTATTCTTCAATCTTGAGGATTTTAAGATGGTGATGCCTACTGCTTCCAAATGAGAATGGGCTTAGATCTTATGGGGCAGATGGATGGAACTGTGTTGCTTGCAGTTGTAGATACTCTGTTTTTTGGGATGGGTGCTGTCCATCATCATCCTTTTGTTAGTTGTCCTGGGTGAGTCCGATTTTCTGGAGAGTAGATATTGGGTGCAACTCTGGTTATATTCAGAGCTCAACCAGCATATGAACAGCCAGAAGAATTAAGTCTCTGAGACATGTATTTAACTAAAGTTCTAATTATAGATTTCAATAAATGGGGCAGAAGAGCCATGTGTAGGAAATTTATGAGTGAGTCTCAAAGAAGTTCAATGTTAAATCCTTAATACTCTGGATTTGGAAGTGAATTCTTAGATATTACACAAACACAAAAAACAAAATTTTAAAAAATTAAATAAACTGGATTTCATAAAAATTAAATGTTATTTCTTCAAATGACACAGTCAAGAAAGTATATACACAATATACAAGAATGGGAGAAAATATTATCAAATCATTTATCTGTTAAGGGCCCAGTACCAGGAATGTATAAAGAAAACATTCATCCCAGCAGAAAAAACATACACATCTCATTAAAAATTGGTCAAAAGTTCAGAATAGATTTTACTCCAAAAAAGATATAAAATGACTGACAAGCACATGTGAAATGCTCAATTTCATTAGTCTTTAGAGAAATAAATATCATGTTACTACACTAATACACAATTTTAATAATAGGGAAGCCTGTGTATGGGAGAAGTATATAGCAACTCTGTGCTAGTTCTGCATGATTTTTCTACAGGCCTAAAAACCCTGTAATTAAAAATGAGAAAAGTATTAGCAAATTAAAAACCTATCCAAAGCGGTTAACATGCACATGTAAATTGCTTTAGTCTTCATGGGCTCAATGAACTTAGGTCTATAATTTTGTATGTAATTAAAAATAAATAGCAATTTGTTTTTTCTGTACCTATTACTATGATGATTGCTCACCTTGAAAAGCTAAATGTTTTTTCTGTGATACATTTATAGCAAATATCTCTTAAATTTCCAGCTATCACTACTCTCCTTTTACACTTGCCAGACTTCATTGTCAACACCATGTTTGTTGATAAAATTGTGTTACCCAGTTCCAAAATCTACTTTATTCCCAGACTTGGTATGTGTTCATTTACACAGTGGAAGCAGTTTCCATGGTGCCTCAGAAGACATGTTCTTCCTTGCTCTTGTGGTCAGCTTTGAGCATCTCCATTGTGACATGGATATGCCAGGGAGAGAGATGTTCAGGGACTCTTTGCAGTTTCATATCCACATTCTGTTCTATTTACCTTTTCCTCCCAAACTGTGATGGCCCAGAGTCTCAGGTTACTTTCTTTTTTTCATCCCCCATCTTCCAGGTCAAGATATTTCATCCACTGCTTCTCAGGTAATTTTTAAATTTAATTACATTTTTCTTATGAATGTTAAAATAAAGATGATTTTTTCCAGGTAGCTATAAGTCATTCTTTACTTGCAGTTCCTGAATGGACTTATAGAAATCTTTCACATTTAAACTAATTTACTTGGCAATTTTTGTGCAGTAATGGAAGGAAATCCCAACTTAAAGAGTGCCTTAACTGAATCAGATGGCTACCAAATTCTCATTGTCATGGTCTCAGTTCTGCTGAAGTCTCTTATTTCAATTATCTAAATTAACACAAAAACAAGAAATAAAATAAATTTACACTCAGAATCCCATCACCATTAAAATATCCGTTCTTTTTAGTACTTCACACTTCTTTCCAATTCTTGTGTGTAGGAATTTACCTTTATATTTAGGAGCATAGAGGAAATCAATAACATGAATAAATGTAGTCTTATTAGTTAGTGTGTACCATCTTAATGTTTTAATTTTTCTTTCTTTGCCTATGAAGTTGAAAATGTGTTTGAATTCTAGTTTTATTAGTCATATATTACCTTCTGAAAATTTATTTTTATATAATTTGATTAATTACTTAAGGCCTGATGATTGCATATATTGTTGATTAACGTGTTATCTAAAGTGTGTGACTTATGGGAGCAGGTCTAACTCAGTGGTTGAGTGTCTGCTTCCCATGTATGAAGTTGGGGGTTGATTCCCAGTACCTCCTAAAAATTTATATATACAGAGAGTGAGAGAGAGCGAGAGAGCAAGTATGGCTTCTTTTCTCCAGATAGTTAGTGAAATAATGGTGTCTTTCTTTCCTCTTTTATTTTTTGGGGAGTCATAAAGGTAGAATATGCAGTATCATGAAGCACAGAACATTGTGCTAAAGTGAAGTTTCTAAAACACCAGGACCTGGAGCAAGAGCTATTGGATACCTGAGCTGTAAAAGTGACAACCTTTGTGCCAAAAACACAGAAGGAAGGAGGAACAGGGCACTTCAGTTCTATCTGTCAGATGATCCTGGATCTTTGGTTTCTTTTCTTCTTCTGCTTGGCAGGCAAACAAGAATGACAATGGTTATGAAGAAGTGTGCTACACAGTCATGAATCACAATTGTTTCCGGATATACACACTGAGCTCCGGGGATGGTGGCTATGATAATTTTGACTCCACCACAAAGAGAATGAGGCAATGTAAGAATGGTCAGAAACAGAATATACCCTTCTCAGGACCACGTGTGTTCTGTGGCCTCCTTCCAGCACCCATAAGCATGATTATGAACTTGTGTTTGTCTCCTAGAAACCCTCTTGTGGTCTTGATATCTGCCAAACAATGACATGATCCAGAAAAAGGACTCTGGGGGAGCCTCTCAGCAGTTCAAGAATAGCCTAATTCTGGCTGGAGACTAAAAATGATGTCATTTTACTGGATATCCTTGGGAAAATATAAAACGTGACGTCATCACTGTTGTTTTGTTTAAACAATATATATTGATAAAATGATAGAAATTATTCTACATCTTATGTTTGTTAGGTTTGGGGACATGGATAAGGTGGAAAACTTTCCTAGGACAATAAGCATCCACAGATATATGTTCTAGAATCTTCTAGTCAACCTTGCTATCCCATTAGAGCATACCAATATTTCCACTGCTACTTATTTCATTTTTGAGGTGAAAGCCACTCAATGAAATTTTTTTTTAAAGAAGATCAGATAAATTTATTTTTTACAATGGTAAAACTGTTTTACTAGTAGTTTTAAATGGCCCTTAAACTTAAGTTATGATTTTGAATGCCTCACATTTCAAACATATAGAAATATCATTAATTTTTTTTATTTTTGAAAAGTAACATAAGGCAATAGATATTATAGTTGTTTGTCCTGATTTTCAAGGACGTTAAACACAACAGATAGTGTTACAAACTTTCTTTCTAGAATAAGACAAAGTGTACTGTCAATCTGCATGTTTAAAATAAATCTGCTAATTGGTATTTTTGAGGGGGGATGGGAGATGAAAGACTGAAAACAAAACAGAATTGAGTTCTTCTTTCTAATATGATAAGAAATTAAATCCTACTCATGCATTAATTTCTACTTCTCTGAACCTTAAAATAAAATTTTTAGCTGAAATTTTATTGTAGAATTGTCATAGATTTTAAAATTTAATTCTAAGAGAAGTAGCTTTGGAAGAAAGATCAGTTCTTTTGACGGGATTTACTAAATTTAGAGTACAACAAACCTGTCACAATTAATAAAAACTTTCTCTATATTTTCTACAGCAAATTTTTTTCTACACATTAAACTATAGATACCCAATAAAGTAATATAAGAACCACAGTTAGAAATACAATGTAGATGACTCTGTAAACTGAAAGATCAGAAAAAGGACCTTAAAAGTGGCAGTGTTGACAGGTGAAACTAGGTGAAAGGGTTGTAGAGGTTCACTCTAGTCTTCCATCTCTCCTGCACATTTCAAATGTTTCAAAATAAAAACATAGAGGAAAAAAGAGCTTAGCCATCAGTAGAAGACATGGGAGCAGAACATTTGAAGGATCAACTTAAATTTTTCATCAGAGCCCATCCTGAAACAACATTATTGCTCATCGTTGATAACCTTCAGCTTCTTCAGGTAACTCAGGTGGTCACATAAAAGTTCTCATCATGACATCTAAGAGAGATCTAAGAGAGCTGCTATTCAGATTAACCACAACATTTTGAGATTTAAAAAATAAAAAGTAGGGTAAGCACCAATACTACCAAAGTGTGATTACTCAAAGTTCCACTAGTAACCATATTTAAATGCTTAACTTCATCAACTCCATTTTCCATAAGTTGGGAACCTCCATTTAACTCCTATAAGAAGTGGTCTTTGCTCAGTGGCAAGGCCCCAGGATGTGTATATCCATTGCGGGTGTTGTGGCACACAGATGAGGGATGGTGGTGTGGGATGTGGTTGGAGGTGTGGGAGGTGGGGAACATGGGAATCCCTGTAATTTCTGAGTAATATTTAGGTAATCTAAGC
>JAQZBX010071505.1:0-15227 GCA_029593785.1 Cabassous unicinctus | reverse complement strand
GGGAAATAAATTTCTGGTTAGTATTTTTTTTTTTTTAAGGAGGTACTGGGGATTGAACCCAGGATTGTACATGGAAAGCAGGCACTCAACCACTGGGCTACATATGCTCCCCTGGTTAGTATTTTTAAGCAGAATCTGACTTTCTGGAATGGAGCAAGGGTGTTAAGTAGAAGAAACATGTACTGGTGACTGCACCTCACTTTTCCCTGTTTCGCACCTTCTATGTATAAAACAATGCACCAGGCACTTGTGGGGAACACAAAACATGTATGACCCATGCCTTGGCCTCAGGAAGCTTGCAAAAGAGCAGGAAGACAAGACAAGATAGAGAACGAGGGTGCTGGGCAATGGGTGGTAAGTACCATTTCTGTGGTTTTATCAAAGCAAAGCCATAGGAGTCTGGTTCTGGCTGCAGTTATCCAGGGACGTGTTGTGGAAGAAGAGACACCTAAACTCTGATTGAAGGGAGGTGTGGCTGACAGAATAATGTCCCCAACGATGTCCATGTCCTAATCCCCAGAACCTGTAGATATGTTAGGTTACACAGAAAAAGAGAAATAAGGTTGTAGATGGAATTAGCGCTGCTGACCTTCAGATAGGGAGATTGTCCTTAATTATCCAGGTGGGCCCAACGTCATCGAAAGCATCCTTAAAAGTGGAAGAGGGAGACAGAAGAGGAGGTCGGAGTGATCGGCTGTGAGAAGGACTCAACCCGCTGTTGCTGGTTTTGAAGATGGAGGAGGGGGGCCACCAGCCGAGGAATGTGGGCAGCCTCTAGCAGCTGGAAGAGGCAAGGAAAAGGGTTCTCCCCTAGAAGCTCCTGGAAGGAGCCCAGTCACGCCGACACCTTGGCTTTAGCCCACGTTGGACTTCTGACTTAGAGAACTGCAAGGTAATACACTTGTGTTGTTCTGAGCACCGGGTTTGTGGTGCTTCTCAACAGCAGCAATAGGAAACAATACGGGTGGAAAGGATCTTAGCAGATGAGGTGGGGTGGCACTGCTGAGGGGGGCAGCAAAGGCGTGTGGCACTGCAGAACAGGACGTGCCCCAGCAGCTGGAGGTGAGTGTAGGAAGGAGGACTGGTAAGGGGTGTCAGGGCTGCAGAGCCTTAGGTGCCAGAGACGGAGAGGGCACCTGTATTTGGAGGCACCATGCAAACCCTTGGGGGCACATCCAGTGGGTCATTAACAGGAATCCGCACTCCAGTTCCCCCACTCCCGTTCTGCAGGTCTTCGCTCCCTGCTGCAGTGAGTCACTTTCTAACACCTTTCTCCTCACGCTCCTCTCAGCCGTCCTGCACCCCCGTTTAGCACCACCCGAGGCATGTCACCTGGTCACACAGACTTTTAATAGAGATTGAAACAGTAGCAGGTGTCAGAGCTGAGAGAGGAAAAAAATCTCTATGTCACTGGAGAGAGATCATTTTCTGCATTTCCACTTAAAGAGAGAAGTGAAAAGCATGAAATCACATGCCAATAGGGAGACAGTTTAAAGCAGAACAACCTTGACAGGAGCAGGCACCGGCAGCTTCCAGGTCGCGGCTGCCCAAACCAAGCTCTGTGGGCTGCGTGCACAGGGACGCTGTCTTGCCTAGACTTCCACCCTGAGCCCCAGCACGGATGACCTGCTCGACCACCGCTCTGGGACGTGCCTCAGCCTCTGATGTTCACCCTGCTCCAAACTCAGCTTGTTACCTTTCTTCCTTCCAAACCTGCTCCTCTTTTAGGCTCTTTCTCACACTATGGTTCCTGTTCAAGCCAGAAGTTGGGAGTCCCCCCATGACCGCTCTCCCTCCTTCATATCTCCACCCTACTGCACCGTCCACAACTGCTCTCCTACAACCACTGCTCAGCACCTTAGCTCTGGTCTCTGTCCACCCTCTCACCAGGCTCAGGACTTATAAAAGCCAGGACATAAAGGGCATCTGAAGCGTCATTGCTTCATCAGGAAGCTCTTTATGCACTGTAAGCTTAAAGCTGATATCATTTTTTAAATCAAGTTAAAATTCATATAACATAAAATTCACCATTTTAACCATTTTAAAGGGTGCAATTCAGTAGATTCCAGTACACTCACAATGTATGACCATCACCACCATCTGATTTCAGAACATTTTCATCACCCCAAAAGGAAACCCCACAGACTTAGCTGTCACTCCCATTTCCCCTCCCTACGGCCCCTGGCAACCACTAATCTACTTTCTGTCTCTATGGATCTGCCTGTTCTGGACATTTCATAGAAATGGAATCATACAATAGATGACATTTTGCATCTGTCTTCTTTCACTTAGCATATTGTTTCATCCATTTTGTAGCATGTTTCAGTACTTAATTTCTTTTTATGGCCGAATAATATTCCATCATATGGACATACCACATTTTGTTTTTTCATCAGTTGGTGGAAGTTTGGGTTGTTTCCATTTTTTGCCTATTATGAAAAATGCTGCTATGGAAGTCATGTACAAGTTTTTGAGTGGGCATGTGTTTTCTTTTCTCTTTGGTATATGTGTAGTAGTGAAATTGCTGGGTCATATGATAATTGTATTGTTATCTTTTTGGGGAACCACTGAACTGTTTTCCACAGCAGCTGTACCACTTTACATTCCCACCAGCAATGCCTGAGAGTTTCAATTCACTTATTTCTAAAGGTCTTAGGTGTCTAATTCCTAATGTTGAGGTCATTCCCACAGACTCTGTAAAAGTACAACCAACAGAAGCACAGCAGTCAGAATCTAAAATCTGAAATGGAGAAGCAACATCAGGCTGAATCTGAGCTAAACCTTGAGGGCTCCGGTCCTGAATCTCACAGAACCCCTGGAGCCAGGGGCCCATTTTATTGATCAGAAATTAGAGTTTCTTTCTGCTAAAGCCAGAGGACTGGAGAATCCCCTGGGGCAGGGCAGGTGGACCAGCAGCAGGGCACAAGAGGGCTGGCTGCCAGGTCTGGAGTCAGGTGATACACAGTATCTAGGCCAGTGGAGGTCTGGAAGCAACAATTGATAGCACAGCTTCAAGGCCTGAGTCTGAGGAGCTGGACCCAGGCCTGTGGGTGACAGGTGAGCATTAGGCAGGGGTCCTGGCAGGGCTCAGAGGCAGGTACACAGGCTTTCAGGCTCAGCCCCTCCCTGCTGCTCTAGCTCCACAGCTTGCCACTGCTCCACTTCAAATTATTCCCAGCATGCTCTAGGTCCATGAGCACGTTATGCCCTGTCATCTCACTCCGCCTATCATTTGCGTCATTTACATATGTTGCTTTCAGCTACCTGAAAGTTTACATTTCCACCCCATCTCTAGAAAACCCCTACTTATTCCCCAGGTCAGCTCAGGCACTAATGTCTCTGTGAAAACCTTTCCTGATGTTCTCTGAGGGCCTGGTTATTGTCCGCCCTGCCCCCCCACACTGTTTCATCCACAGTGGCCTTTATCTTGTCCTGATTTGTGTGGCTGTCTCTCCCACTAGGTGGTGAGCAACATGCGAGCAGGGACAGAGTTTTCACATTTGCACTCCCAGGCCCTAGCCCACAAGCACCCAGGGCCCTAGGAGATGCCTGGCCGTCTTGTAGTAAGTCCATCTCCTGGGGAACAGGACAGACTCAAGTGCTGGATCTGGGATTCCAGTAGGGACTTTATTACAAGGAACTGGTGACAGAGAGAACCAGACCAGGGATCCAAGACAGGACCAGCCACAGGCTGAGGTGGTGATGCTCCAAACCAGGGGTCGACCAACTACAGCCCTCGGGCCAAATCCGCTCCACCACTGGCTTTGGTATGGCCCAGGAGCTAAGAATGGAGTTTTTAATTTTTAAAGGTTGAAAAATATCAAAAGAAGAATAATATTTTGTGACATGTGAAAAGTATGTAAATTCACATTTCTATATCCATAAATAAAGTTTTTAATTTCTCAATAAAAATATTTGTGGACATTTGTTTTCTCTCTGGTTATCTAATTACCTCTATAATATCCTTAATTTTGCCTGTTGGCCCACAAAGCTTAAAATATTTACTATGTGGCCCTTTGCAGAAAGTTTGCAGACCCCTGCTCTAATTGGTTAGCCTTGGTATTCTTCAATCTTACCACCCCCTCCCTGCCAACGACCCACCGAAGCCCCAGCCTGCCAACTACCCCTCCTTGAGTGGCAGCATTCCCAGTGGAGAAGGAAACAGCCATCAGTGACACCCACTCCCCAAGACTGAACTCAGGACTTTATCTCCAGTATGCCCCCCACCTGTACACACCTGATATCCTGTTACCAAAAGGCTTCAGGAAAATACAAAGCAACTCTTACAAAAAGATTAACAACCCTCACTACAATCAATGGCAAAGGTGAGATAGTGCTAAACTCTCATTTACTGAGCACCTACTACATGCCAGACCTTGTGCTAGACATTTTAAGACACAATCTTAAATACTCACAGTCCCCCAAAAAGTTCTCATCATTGTACCACTCACATACATGGCAAGACACAGATGCTGGTCTCCTTCTCCCCCATTTATTGTCTTCTAACTTTACTCTGAGTGGAAAGGGACTCTTTAGCCAAACACATCAAAGTTACACTAACATGCACAGCATTTATCATGAGCGAGGCATTGTTTTAAATCGGAGTTTCTCAATCTTGACACTATTGACATTTTGGGATGGATGAATCTTTGTCGAGGGGGCTGTGTTGTGTATTGCAGGATGTTTAGCAACAGTCCAGGGTTCCACCCACTAGATGCCAGTAGTACCTCTCCTCCAGTTGTGACAACCAAAAATATTCTCCAGACATTGCCAAATTTCCCCAGGGGGGTGGGGGTGGGGTGGGGGTGGGGGAACCTGTGCCCATTTGAGAACCACTATTCTAAATGCTTTACATAGAAACACAAAATCTCTGAGATGGGTTCTATTATCACCTTCACTTTAGAGATAAGTAACCCATGACACAGAGAGGCTAAGTAACTTCCCCAAAGTCACACAGCTAGTAAGTGGTAGAGTGGAACTTGAACCTGTGTAGTCTGATTCTGCATCTGTGTTCTTACTACTGTCAATTTTATCAAGTCTCAGAACCTGCTAACTGACCCTTACACTGAAAACTGTAGGGGATACCCCCTTTGCCCTGGTAGAGTAGAATCAGATTCAAGGGTCTCCTTGGCTTTGATCAAAGGCAGCACCAGCAAGGTGAAACTGGAAGGTGAGAGAGGGGAAAGGGCTAGAAAAAGGAAGAGGAGAAAAGGCCAGGAGAAGATGAAACTCCCAGTATCCGTGAGAGGCTGCCTCCATGCAGCCTGATGGGAAAAGACAAGTCTGGACTCTGGATGTTCATGAACAGCTAATTTCCTCTCTCTCTCTCTCTCTCTCTCTCTTCCTTCCTTCCTTTCTTGCTGACAATGGGCTACATACCTGCCTTTCCAGGTATTGTGGGATGCAACAGTAGAAATAAAAGTAAATAATAACAAGCCTCAGAGTTTCATGCACACACAACTCACAGGAGGACCCCCCTAGGAGAGCTGGGATTTTGTATCAATTACAATTGCTTTTGGCTTCAGACATCAGAAACAGACTTAGAATAGCTAACCTAAACAGGGTATAATTTTTCTCCTTTACGGAAGGGTCAGAGGTAAGCACTCCAGGACTGCTGGGTGGCTTTACAGCGGTCAACATCCCAGGCTTCCTCTATCTTTCTCAGCACGTGGCTTTCATTCTCTCGCTCACAAGATGGATCCTGCGCTTTCAGGAATCACAATCGCAATCATGCAGGAAAACGAGGGAAAGGAAAACATAAAAAGGTGAGTACCAGCTGATCTGTCCCTTGGCTTACAGCTGATGGGCCAGAACTGTGTCACACACCCATCCTTAGCTACAAGGGAGTCTGGAGAGGCATTTATTTTTAATAGGACATATTACATCTTGAAAAAAATATTGGGGTTCAACTTGTAAGAAGAAAGAAGAATGGATATTGGGGAGGCATCTAGTACTGTCTTCCATAGATTCCAAAGGCAGGCCTCAGGAAGAAACACTGCCTCTCGTGAGACCAGTGGAGTGGGGTGGATATACAGCTCTGGAGAGATGGCTGCCTTTAAATCCAGCCCTTCCCCGTACTAGTTGTATGGCCCTGGGCAAGTTGCTTTACTTTTTCTTTTTTATATAATTACAGAAGTTGTGGGTTTACAGGAAAATCATGCATAAAATACAAGGTTCCCATATACCACCCTATAATTAACACCTTGCATTGATACGGTACATTCGTTAAAATTGATGAAAACACATTTTTATAATTGCACTATTAACTATAGCTCATGGTTTAACGTAGGGTATACTGTTTGTGCTATGCAGTTGCAAGATTCATTTTTAAAATTTTTATTCTAGTACCATATATGCAACCTAAAATTTCCCCTTTTAACCACATTAAAACACAATTCAGTGCTGTGAATTACATTCCCAATGTTGTGCTACCATCACCACCATCCAATACCAAAACTTTTCCAGTTTCCAAATAGAAACTGTCCATTTTAAGCCTTAACTTCCTATTCTCTACCCCTACCCTGTCCCTGATAACCTATATTCTAGATTCCGACTCTATGCGTTTGCTTACTCTAATTATTTCATATCAGTGAGATCATACACAATTTGTCCTTTGTCCTTTGTATTCAGCTTATTTCACTCAACATGGTATCTTCAAGGTTTATCCATCATTGTTGCATGTATTAGAACTTTATTCATTTTTATGACTGAATAATATTCCACGGTAGGTATATATCCAATTTTGTTTATCCATTTACGAGTTGAGGGGCACATGGGTTTCTTCCATCTTTTGGCAACTGAATAATGCTGCTATGATCGTTGGTATGAAAATGTCTTTCAAGTTCCTGCTTTCAATTATTTTGGGGTATATGCCTAGAAGAAGGATTGCTGCATCATATGGTAATTCTATACCTAACTTTCTGAGGAACTGCCAAACTGCCTTCCATAGTGTCTACACCATTTTACATTCCCACCAGGAATGAATGAGTGTTCCTATTTTTCCACATCCTCTCCAACACTTGTCATTTTCCATTTTTAAATAGTAGCCATTCTAGTGGGTGTGAAATGGTATCTGATTGTAGTTTTGATTTGATTTCCCTATGGCTAATGATGTTGCTTCATGTGCTTTTTGGCCAATTGTATATCTTCTTTGAAGAAATATCTATTCAAGTTTTTGCCCATTTTTTATTTGGATTGTTAGTCTTGTTTGTTGTTGAGTTGAAGTATTTCTTTATATAGTGTAGTTATTAAACCCTTATCAGATATGTGGTTTCCAAATATTTTCTCCCATTGTGTAGGTTGTCATTTGACTTTCATGATGACTTTGATGCACAAAAGTTTTTAATTTTGATGGTCCCATTTATCTATTTTTTCTTTTGTTGTTTTGCTCTGGGTGTAAATAAGAAATTATTGCCTAACACAAGATCCTGAAGATGCTTCCCTATGTTTTCTTCTAGGAGTTTGTTAGTTCTGGCTCTTATATTTAGGTCTTTGATCCATTTTGGTTGAATTTTGTATATGGTATGAGGTAGGGGCATACTTTCATTATTTTTTAAATGGAGATCCAGTTTTCCCAGCACCATTTATTGAAGAGACTATTCTTTCCCAACTGAATGGTCTTTGCCACCTTGTCCAATATCAGTTGGCCATAAATGTGAGGGTTGATTTCTGAAACCTTAATTTGATTCCATTGGTCTATATGTCAGTCCTTGTGCCGGTACCATGCTGTTTTGATTACTATGGCTTTGTAATATGTTTTTAAATTGGGGGATATTAATCCTTCCTCTTCCTTCTTCTTTGTGAAGATGGCTTTGGCTATTCAGGGCCTCTTGACCTTTCATATAAATCTGATGATTGGCTTTTCCATTTCTGCAAAGAAGGTTGTTGGAATTTTCATTGGGGTTGCATTGAATCTGTAAATTGCTTTGGGCAGAATTGACATCTTAACAATATTTACTCTTCCAATCCATGAACATGATATGTCCTTCCATTTATTTAGGCTTCCTTTTATTTTTTTCAGCAATGTTTTGTGGTTTTCTTTGAAGAAGTCCCTTTACATCCTTGGTTAAATTTATTCCTAGATATTTGATTCTTTTAGTTACTATTGTAAATGGAATATTTTTCTTGCTCTCTTCTTCCAATTGTTCATTACTAGTATATAGAAACAAAAGTGATTTTGAGGTGTTGATATTTTACCCTGTCACTTTGCTGAGTTCATTTATTAGCTCAAGCAGCTTTCTTGTGCATTCTTTCAGGATTTTCTGTATATAAGATGTGGTCTTTGCAAATAGGGAAACTTTTACTTTTTCCTTTGCAATTTGGATGACTTTATTTTTATTTTTATTTTTTTAAAAGATACTTAGATTACATAAATGTTACACAAAAAATATAGGGATTCCCTTACGCCCCACCTCCCACACCTCCCACAACCTCCCAAATAAACATCCTTCATTAGTGTGGCACATTAATTGCAATTGATAAACACATCCTGGGGCTTTGCCATTAAGCATGGACCATACTTCACATTGTAGAACACACTTTCTCCCACACAGTTCTACTAACACATGGGATAACATGGATGAATCTTGAAGACCTTATGTTGACTCAATTGGATGCCTTTTATTTCTTCTTATTGCCTAATTGTTCTGGCTAGAACTTTCAGTACAATGTTGAATAACAGTGACGAAGTGGGCATCCTGTTATTGTTCCTGAACTTAGAGGGAAAGCTTTCACCAGTAAATATGTTAACTGTGGGTTTTTCATATATGCCTTTTATCATGTTGAGGAACTTTACTTCTATTCACAGTTTTCTAAGTGTTTTTGCCAAGACAGGGCACTGGATTTTGTCAAATGCCCTTTCTGCATCAATTGTGATGATCATGTATTTTTTTTTCAGTGAGGTGATTTTAATAGTATACCTAAAGGGAATTAAAAATGTGCACTTCTCTGGCCCAGAAAACAAACTTCTTAGAATCTGTCCTAAGAAAATCATCAGTAGAAAAGACAAAGATTTATGCAAATCAAAGCTTGTAAAGTTGTATTTGTATAATGAAAATTTTGTAAACAATCACTACATCCAATAATTTTTTAAAAGAAGATTAACTTGTGACCCAACCTTACAATAGAATATTAACTATCCATTAAATAAATTTAAATGACAAGAGAAAATGTTTAAGATTTTGAAATATTAACTCTGGAATTTATTCCCTGAGATGTCAGTTTCTTGAGTTTGTAAATCAGCTGGTGATATGACAAATTTTCTTGAGTGTCAGCCCTCCTATCAGGAAGGTCAATGCAAAGTGCTTGGTCCTTCCCGCCTTTTCTGGGCCTTGTTCCTTGTCCTGAGCTTGTGCTTGCTAGTGGCCTTATGAGTTCCCCTGTTTACAGGAGCTATAATGTACACTCTACTTCCCAAGAGACAGACTTTCTCTCTTTCCTTAGGTGTTCCACTGCCAGACTTAAAGAAAGTAAGCCTTTGCCCCAGTCTGTCTGCCTCAATTGTTTCTAACACTGCTTTAATTGTCTCAAGCTGCTTTTGCCTGGAGGGCAAATTCTGGGAGGGAAGGTACTCTGGAGAAGAATTTCACAAGTCAGTCTTTCCCAGCCAGAATAAGACCAGGAACCCACAAAGGGAGCACTGGCCAGCCCCAAACTGCCAGAGAGGATATGAGGGAGTGTCGGGAAGGGTTCCAGGAGCTTCTTCCATGGCTCCCCAAAGCTGTGCTTTCTCAACCTCCCCAGCAAATGCAGCCCTTAAACTGTTTTCCAAAGCTCTGAAGATGCATCTGGTGTCCTCTACCACATTTGTCTGGGGCAGGTTGGAACAATGGCTGCCCTGAAAGCCCCAGGCCCCCAGTGATCTGAAGCAGCTAATTAAAAGCCAAGGTCAGTGATTGGCCTGTGCCCATCCTGCATCTTAGATTTTTATGTCCATTTCTGGCACTGGCAAGCTATACCAGGAGCTGGACCCCACTGCTGCCTGCTGCAAGAGTGGGATGGGTACCAGTAACCCCCTTATGTAGAAAACAAATGACTGGAATTTAATGTAATTTACCAATCTATTCCTCCTGCTCTTTCCTGGATGCTGTACAGTGTTCTACTGGACTCCTGAGTTTTGAAATAGTGATTCAGACAGTTCCTGCCTGTTTAATAGTTGTTCTGGTAGAGGGATTGATTTCTGGAGTTTCCTACTCTGTCATCTTCCCACAATCCTAATCTGTTTTATCTTTTTATGCCTGTTTAATCATCTATAAAATTGGGGAAAATAATAGAGCCTAACTCACAGTATTGTTGTGAGGATAATATGAGTTAGCATATTTAAAATACTTAGAACAGTGTTTGTCACATAATAAGCCCTCAATAAACATTAGCTATTTTTATTATTATTTATTGACTATCTGCTAGATGCCAAATCCTCTACATTATCTTTTTTTATCCTCAAAGAACTGCATGGGGAAAATAAGTGTCCACATCTGAGAGATGGGGGGCGGGGGGCGGCGGTGTCCCACGCACCACTGCCTGTCATCTCACAATTTCATCATAACTTCTCTTCCTTGAATCATGAAAACTTCTAATCCTTAAGAGTTTCTTTAAATACCTCCAAGAAAAGTCTTTATGGTCTTTTTAGCAAGCAGTTTAGTGTCAACCCCAGGGGCAGAGATTAGTAGAATCAATTGACCAGGATGTCAAAGACAAAGCTTCTACCTCCCAGATTCTAGTAGGTCTTTCCCTAGGTTCATTTCCCTGGAGTGAAGATTTAATCTCAAGTTCTGTTCTTTCTTGCTTGATCTGTGAATTGGCTCACCCATCCCAGATACTTAAAGAAATGTGCTAATGGAGTTCCAGGGGATAAAGCAGAGGCTGACTCACACAGAGCTTTGAGTGATCAAGTGGGTCAGGGTTGGATTGACCTGGAAATGGTGGAATAAAGGAGCATGGGGAACGAGGGAGGAATACAGGAGCTCAGAGAAGATTTGGGCAGTTGGTCCCTAAGTGAGGCCAGACTATGTCAGAGAACAAGCAAGTACAATGACCCAGAGCTTGGCTTTAGGGAGAACCCAGGTACTAACCAACTGGTGGTATTGTCCAAGGAAGGCAGCAGGACAGAAACTAAGCCCGACTGGAGGGCCACATGTGGCCACTCCCACAGCCACATACCATGCCCTCAAACAAACCTGCAGCTGCTCTTGGGAGACGTTTTGTTGACTCCTGGAAGTCCAGCTTAAATGAAATTATTTATTTCTAGAAGTGCTTTGAAAAATTTAGTCTCCCATCTCTGTAGGATGAATTCTACTCCTAGGAATATTTCCTGCAGAGATAACATGCAGAAGGATTGTTGTTGTGGTATTGTTATATAATAATGACAAAGTTGGGAACAACCAAAACATCCATCAATAAGGAGCTAGTTAATTTATGGAATGCATTGTTTAAAAACTAATGTGAGGGGGAAGCAGATGTGGTGCAAGTGATTGGGCTCCCATCTAACATATGGGAGGTCCAGGGTTTGATTCCCGGGGCCTCCTGGTGAAAAGCAAGCTGGCCCACATGGACAGCTGGCCTATGTGGAGTACTGGCCCGCACAGGAGTGCTGGCCCGCTCAGAGTGCTGGCACAGCAAGATGACCCAACAAAAGGAGACACAGAAGAGAGACAATGAGAAACGCAGCAGATCAGGGAGCTGGGGTGGCGCAAGAGATTGAGCAGCCTCTCTCTACTCCAGAAAGTCCCAGGATCAGTTCCTGGTGCCTTCTGAAGAGAGGACAAGCAGACACAGAAGAACAGCAGACAGCGAGCTCAAAACAACGGGGGTGGGGTGGGGGGGTGGGGGAGTGTAAATAAATAAATAAATCTTTAAAAAAAAAACTAACGTGAGGGAAGTGGATGTGGCTCAAGCAGTTGGGCGCCAGCCTACCACATGGGAGGTCCCAGGTTTGGTTCCTGGTACCTCCTAAAGAAAACAAGCAAGATAGCGAGCTGATGTGATGGGCTGGCCCAGAGAGCTGACACAACAAGATGATGCAACATAATGATGAAACAAGGAGACACAATGAGGAAACACAATGAGAGACACAAAAAGCAGGGAGCAGATGTGGCTCAAGCAATTGGGCACCTCCCTCCCACATGGGAGGTCCTGGGTTTGGTTTCTGGTGCCTCCTAAAAAGAAGACAAGTAGACAAACAGCACACAGCTAACAGACACAGAGAACAGACAGCAAGCACAAACAATGGGGGCAGGGGGAGAAATAAATAAATAAAATAAATCTTTAAAAAAAACTAATGTGCACATCAGAATTTACTATCATGAAAAGAGGTTTCTGACATGTGGTTACGTACAGAAAAACCCATTATGAAGCAGCATGTAAGAATACGTACCACTTGTATGAAAATAGCTATATATACATACATATCTTTATATATAAATATGTATATATTTAGAAAAAGAGAGAGAGGCCAAAAATCAAGAACATGGACAAAGACAGAAGTGTCTGGAAAATTTACCAAAATATTAACAGTGATTTATCTGCACAAAAAAGTTCCCACAGAGCCAGGTGTCTCGATGTTGGAGTGGGGATTTACAGATAGGCAAGAGAAGGAGGCTAGGACGATCCATATGGAAATGTATTAGAGTTGGAAACATCAGTAAAAATTCATGTTTTGCTTAATATGGATACAGGTTACATATAGAAACACATAGCTTAGTATACACACAATATTTCCTTGCTGTCAGCTGGGAGCACCTGAAAAACAGTACCCCAGAAGCAATAAGCACAGCTGGTGGCCAGATCTTGATTTCTAATACTATTTCCCAATAAAAGGAAACAGGGCTCCTTGGAGAAATGGGGCAGGGATTATACAAGATAAGCCTGGAGCATCTTGTAATGCCAGAGAGCAAGGAAGTGCTAAAAGCAAAACAAAACAAAACAAAACAAAAATATTCCACATTAATAGGGATTTGTCAAAGAAGCACAGGAGCCAACTAGAAGAGCTCCCAATGGCCAAAGCTAAAACTATTTGAGCAACATAATAAATAAAGTAGCATTGCAATATAATCCAAATATAAAATAAATATCCCTGAGTCCATGCTGATATAAATAAATGATTGAGTAAATTAATAAATGGGAGAACTCTCCATGAAGAAGAATTTTAAGTGATTTATGTAGATGCTCTGTCCTCTAGGAGGTGGAGCATAACTCCCCACTCCTTAAGTGTGAGCTGAACAAAGTGACTTCCTTCCAAAGAATACAGTATTTTACAAAAAAGAGTGACTTGCAATGGAGAAACCTGTCAAACACTACCTCAGCCAGGTGATCAAGGTCAACATCGACAGTCATAAATCATGTTAATAGTCTATACCCTTGATCTGATGTGATGAAAATGGTGCTTTATCTCTGTAATCTTTCTCCCAAAACCCACAACGCCAGTGTAACCATGAGAAAAACATCAGGCATTTTCCAATAGAGGGACATTCTACAAAATATCTGAATGGTACGTCTCAAAATTGTCAAGGTCATCAAAAACAAAGAGAGTCTGAGAAACTGCCACAGCCATGGAAACATGTAAATATAAACCATTCTAAATAATAAAGTCTATTTAAAACAAAAAGACCAAAAAAAAAAAAAAAAAAAATTCCCACAGACTATTTTTCCCTAAGCAAAAGAATCAAAAGTGATTTTTGGTCTCCACCTTTAACAATACAGAAAAGCACTAAAAGCTTTGAATTTAAAGCTTTTCCTTAAAGGTTTTACAAGATCCTTGATCAAATTCTTACATAGGACTGAAGGTCAAATTTCTTGGCCCTTCCCCAGGAAACAGAAAGGTTTTCCCAAATATATCAGAGGCAGGTACTACCCTGACTATGGGGAGGGGGCTGAAAAAGGCTTAAGCTTCCTTTCCTGGGTTCTTGATGTTTTCCTGATCCATGCTCATTGTAGGCATCCTTTGTAAGAAGGCAAAGCCCAATCTTTCATGTGCATCACAGCACATCCTTTGTGAGAAGGCAAAGCTCCCTGCATCCAGCTGCATCTACAATGTTTTCATGAGCTCCTAGTCCCTTCCAATCTTTGACCACTGCTATGCACATGGAATGGAGGAGCTTTTCAGAAATGCCATGGAGTCAGTAGAAAGAGATGTACAGGCAGTGACCAAATACAGTGGGTCAAAAAACCCAGGTCCCTGATTCACTGGGGATAGTTGGACCCTTCCCACGAGACATCTGGGTGATAGACTGCAGTTTACGAGGCATCCTGAAGATTCCACCCCAGCTCCCACTTTAAGTAGGGAGAAGAATTTTGAGAGGCTGCACTTCTCTGAATCAATCTGATATGGACAAGCCATGGAATTGTTTTATTTCTTCTTATTGATTTTGTATGTATGCAGCTTGACTGAATAGAATTATAACAAGTTGTGTTCCTGATGACCTGGGAAATAGTCCATGAAAATATTTCTTCTGAATAGTCAGAGAAGTCCCTAAAGTTAGCATTAGAATTCGGAAACAAGGTCAGAAAATGACATCTCTGAAAACTGAAAATGACAAAAATCAATATGCAAGAAATGGGATTCATCAGCCCCCCTCCACTGTTATCCATATTCTATAATTCATCCACCCTCAGAAAGTTTTACAAGCATATTACAGATAAGACAGGAGTATCTCCCAAATCCCATCAAGGGCCCTGGGGCACCTTCTGTATCTCAGTTGAAACTACTAATCTCAAATGGACTTTAGCGTATTAAGATAAGCTACAGTTTTGAAAATTGTAACATGCTAATGACAAATGCAAATGGAAAGTTCTGCATCAAATCTCGGGACAGGAGATAAAGAGAAAAGTCCTGGTCAGGATTTAAAAATAGTCTAACTAATAGTCTGACCAATTTATGGTTTCTGGTTGCTAGAAGTATGTTTGTTTTCCAGTGGAACTGGGACAACTCCCAGGTTCTATCACGGTTCATCCTGTGAGATCACTTAACCCTTTCTCTGACTATAAGTTCACTAGGGGACCTCATGGTCTCCAGGGAAGACATTGGGAAGTAGATGATTTATATACGTGCATGTAAGTATCTGATTCCCGCAAATGCAGGTCTCTCATTGTAGAATCCCTACATTAATGTGTTTATAAATCAGTTTCTTATGAGCTTGAAAAATGTCCCTCCCTTCCCCATACTGGCATGTTCGGAGGCAAGTGCATTCCCTAAACTTCCAGGCTGAAGACTGGGACTAAGGTGTTGCCATGAG
>JAQZBX010071504.1:0-15215 GCA_029593785.1 Cabassous unicinctus | reverse complement strand
TGGGGCCTTCTTTCCAACATCAAAACTGCATCTCAAAAGATTGCTTCTTAAAAACTGCTCTCTGCCTTGCCTTTCATATTCAATTCCCCACCCACCAGGGGGTGGGGCTCAACACCCTACTGACTGACATGGCCCAGTCAACGCCCTAATCATAATTCAATCATGCCCAGATTAACAGATTAGATTACAGGCATGATCCAATTATATTTTTGGAATTCATAATTACATCAAATTCCCCAACGGTTACACATGGTAAATCACCTTCAATACAATTATAATGAAGACTATGAATCAGAAAAAAAAAAATGTTGCTGCAAAGCCTTTCCCTGAATTACATTTTATCATGTACAAAAAGATCAGGGATAATTTTAAATTCAATGCTATTTATGCATTATATGGAAACAATTAGAAAACTTTACTTGACAACAGTGAATTAATGATAATTCAATCATGCTCTCCTTTACCTGCCAACCCAAAGTCTCACACACTTAGCAACATACTGACTGAAAAAATTACAGAACAGAAAATCAAGAGTCATGCAATTGTCACTGACAAGAGAATAAACATGATGAAAGCTCAGAGTGATTTAGGAATTTCTAGCATATGATGTTCTCTTCACACACTTCAGCAGTGTGTTTAGAAAGTAATCATAGCACAGCACAATCAAAGAAAACTACCGGCCGCAAGCTGAAAAAGTGACCAACTTTTTATCATTTGTCTTCAACCAAATACAAACTGCATGACATTCAGGAGATACTGGAATTTCTTATTCTGTGCTTCTACAAATTGTTCAAATAAGATAAAATGGTAATTATTACAGGGTTTTGGGGTTTTTTTAAGTTGCTATTATTAGGCCTTAATAATGTGCTTTTCAGATACAACAAAGTAGAGTTATTAACAGCGAATGGTTGCTTTCAGAGAACACTACTTGTTGGAACCTACTGAGGAAGTAGCCAAATTGATGTGCTTGAAAGTAAACGTATTTATTTTTACATGACATCCGAGGTGAGGCTAGAAATTCAGAGGTGATTACGTTATCCTGAAGCTCCTCTGGCTTAAGGGCAACTTGCTCTCGAATGGCTAGGAAGCACAAGCAGCACATGCGGCGTTCTCCTTCCCATTTTACTGAGGACATATTCACGCAGGGCACAAGCCTCAGGTTCGCCTCATCACAGCCCCCACTGGGCTTTCCCTTCTCTCCACTCGCGTCGTGAGGCTATTCTGGAAGGCCCAGGGAGCCTCCTTCGCCACTGCTCAAACCTCGAGCGCAGCTCACGGCCTTCTCACAGGCCCTCTTCGCACGCCAGGGTCTCCACGCACGGGCACAATCCAGAATTGCACAACCTGCTCGTCAGACAGTGAGCTTCCCGGTGAAGAGAGCACTGCACCTCCAGCTCAGGGTTAATTCTTAGAGCACATTCAGTGTTTGCTGAATGAAAGAGCTGATGACTCACAGCGCCTAACATGAAACACGGATGAGCACTACTCTCATCTTTGTAAAATTTCTTTATTAGCGATCACTCTCCATGGAAATAATGTGCCATATTTAAATCAATGGGAAAATCTCTATATTTATTTATAGGCATCTTTGCTAAAAGCAGAATCATTGACATTTACAAACAACATATCCACTAAATAAACATAATACAGTTAGGGGGAAAAAAAAGGCTTATAGAAAACCCAACACATTTAGTGTCAGGTTAATTGAAGCTTGGAAGCAACTCAGTCTTAAAATTACCAAGTTAACCACGGCACAAAGACTTAAGCTAAATGTTTTTACCAACCAATTAATTTTAACCAAATGAAGTAGGAAACTGAAGGTGATTTGATAAAATATATCTTGATATGAGAAGCCGGTAACACATTTTACTCTAATTCCTAACAAAATGAGGGGAAAACATTTCCAGCTTTCCTGACAGAAAACCTAAAGCCAGCCTCCTAATCAAGAAATATCTCACAACAAACGCTAAGTGCCTAAAACACGGCAGGGACAACACGCAGCACTCTAAAGCACGACATCCAAACCCTCTAAGACTTCTCTTATTCTCGCACGTTAGCTTCTTTTAATTTTGTAGCAGCTATCAACTGGCTTAGGACCTTAAAGCATGATCCTATTGCTAAAGTAATTTATACATCTCTAAGTAGCAGCTGTGTAATTTTTACCGTTTATCTAAAAACATAAAATTCAAAACATTAAATGAATTTCATCATCTAATATTTAGGAGTAATTTAGCAGAAAGAAGATTCAAAATGATGAGTAATCCAATTCATAAAAAATAAAAAAGTGTATGAGCTTTACTTTAATTTTCGAAGTGTCCTTTTTTTTTCCTCAATATATACCGGGGGAAGCGGATGTGGCTCACGCAGTTGAGCGCCTGCTTTCCACATACAAGGTCCCGGGTTCAATCTCCGGTACCTCCTAAAAAAAAAAAAAAGGTACACCAGGGCTGCAACTGTGCTTAGGCATTCTTTATATTATTATTTCCTGATGACTAAAGAAGATATTCTTTTTGGCTAAAAATTCAGAAGCCACAGATTGGTGTTCTCAATACCTTCCCACAACTTTTACTGTTGAGATGGACTTTTCTGGAGCTGGCTTATTATCTTTCCTTGACTGACAGCATAAGCCACTTAGCTGCAAAACGCTGACGGTCTCTCCTGACACTTCTAATGCTCCATCCTGAGCTCCACTGCTAGAGAGAAAGACAGCTATGCCCAAGACCAAGCTCTGCTCAGTTTTCAGACCCCGCTCTCCGCTAGTCACAACCACAGCAGGGGCCAGGCTGGCCAATCTACCTGACCTCCCTCAACCAAGTCAGACCTGGCTGCTGTCAGCAAAGGGTAGGAGGGCTCAAGCTGAATTCAGCCTGTCTGGGCTTCAACTTCTTGATCCTCAAGATAAAGGTGCTCCTGATATTGCCTAAGCCATATTAACCACATACCGTCCTAGAGAAGCTTCAGGTTAAGGAGGAAAACAATGGCCTCAACAGTACTTTTTCAAAAAGCTTAACTGTTCATACTCAAACAAATTATTGTTCTCAAATTAATAAGCCTGAACGGAGTGATTTAGTTCATATATTTAGCTCTAAATCAACTGCAACAGTTTCTAGGACACTTTGTTTGTTCTAGGCATACAGGTAAAAACTTGACCTTACAGACAGAAGTCTCATTTCAAAAACCACAAAATAAAACGACATAACCAGGGAATACAGACCCAACTTGAGTAACAAAAAAGTTAAAGGGAGCGGCTATGGTTCAAGCAGGTGAGTGCCTGCTTCCCACATGGGAAGTCCCGGGTTCAGTTCCCGGTGCCTCCTAAAAACAAAAATACAAACAATAAGCAAACAAATGAAAAAACCAACTCAGGGGAGCCAATGTGCCAATGTGGCTCAGTGGTTGAGCGCCAGCTTCCCACATACAAGGTTCTGCTTCAATCACAGGCCTCCATAACTCAAAAGAAAAAAAAAGTTTTGAAAAACTGCTGTTTGTAGGCTATTCCTCACATACTGCTGCCATCTTCAGGCTTCAATCTTTCTCTAGATGTCAAAAAGAAAATTAAAATAAAACATCTGACCAGTGAGATAAAAATGGTAAGTTGCACAAGTGGCCACAGCTGTTATTTTTATCTTTTCTGGCATTCTGACGTGAGGTATAGAAGATTAATTAAATCCCCTTCCCATATCTCCCCTTCTTTCTCCCACATTCTCCAAAAAAAAACATGAAAGCTCTTGAGTCAAGTACTGGACATTCTTCCTATATGAGGGACATATATCCAAAGTAACCAGTTATTTATGTCTCTGTTCTGCCAAGAAACAAGTATTCTACCAGTGGTGAAGTACACCACTTTAAATATTAAAACCACGATAAGTCATTATCCACAGAGTCTCCACGTTTTGCAATGGCAGTACCTTGGAAAAGTTTAAAACAAACAAAATAAAATCAAAATTTGAGGAAAATGTGCAAAATAAATGGTCTTTAGTCATTTAAAATGTCATGGCTCTGAAAGACAAAGAAAAACTGAGCAAACGTTCCATATTAAAGACAATGAAGAGACAACTGAAACCCAATGTGCCATCTGGATTGAATCTCTGATCCAAAAAAAAAACGTATTTCTCTTTTGCTACACAAAATGATGATGATAATGCATAGAGCTTACTAAATGAATATACCAATATCCAAGATCACATTCTACTGAGATTCTGATTTGAAATCAACTATTTTTTTTCTTAATTAAATCTTTACTTTTTTAATCAGTGGCATTCTTAAGTGTTTCCCTGTGCTTGATTGCAATTATTAATATCATTGTCTAGTTATATGCTCCTATATCACCTAAATTACCACAAACCTATGAAAAGCAGGTGTTCTCAATTCCTTTTAAAGATGAAACAGCTGCAAAGAAATGCAGGCACCTGCTTAAGAGCATTCAGCTGGGCCAAAAACCATTTCTCTTAGTGTTTCACACACTAAACGCCTCAGGTAGATGGTAAAGTTAAGAGAGTTAAGTTGTTTCACCTACAAGTGTCCCTCTGCTCTTTTTATACATGAATACCAAAACTAGTTTAATTATTACTTCCAGCAATTGAAAAGAGAATATAAAGTTACATAATATCCTGCTCTCTTCTTAAACAAGACCAAGAATCTGAGGAAGGAAGGAGCAGAGGGAGGGAGATATGGAAGGTGAGAGGAAGGGACAGGAGTAGGGGAAGAGAAAGGTAACAAAAGAAAATAATACAAAGAACCAAAACTCCTGAACAGTATCAACAGGACTGGCTGACATAAGAGTACAAGAAAGAACTGGTCATATTGAAGAGAAGATACAGTCATTGGCAAACTTTAAAACCAACAAGAGTAAATAAACATACACGTTAGGTAGTTACAGACAAATGTTAACAACAGCAGCTACAGTATGTATAATTTTTTTTTTCTCTGAGGTACAGGGGCTAGGGATTGAACCCGGGACCTCATATGTGGGAAGTCAGCGCTGAACCACTGAGCCACATGAGCTCCCCCGAGTTGGTTTTCTCATTTTGTTTCTGCAGTTGTTTGGTTTTGGTTTTTTTTTTCAGGAGGCACCAGGAACTGAACCTGGGACCTCCCATGTGGGAGGCAGGCACTCAACCGCTTGAGCCACATCAACCCCCAAGAATGTATAACTTTTAAGCCAAGAGAAGAAACTTCTATCTATCTAGTAGAAAGCAGGAAGGTGTAAGTAAGGAGGGTCTAAAAAGAATAAAAATATGGAAAAAGACATAAAAGACAAACACGGACCAAATAAAGCTGGGGGAGAAATCTTAACACCAAATAAAATATAAATTAAGGTAAAGTTACAGAAGAATACCCGCTAACAGGGTACTAGAAAGGAGAAGTCATCATTTTAAAGCACTGTAATAAAATCTGAGTCAAGCAAGACTCAATGGATGCTAAAACTAGAGTTACAGCTCGTCGGATATTCATGCAGCCTCAAAGCTCTGCTTCACAGAGCACTTATGAATTACAAAAAGACAAAGATAACTTTCCTTGGAGAGGTCTGCTGTCCCCCACCTCAACAAAATGAGCAAACTTATCATCAATATTGGGAGGCACTGTCCTCATGGGCCTCCAGACTGAAAATAATGCATCACTATGTAATATTCCTGCCCAAAAATGTTTTGCCTGAATCTATTCATGCAGAAACAAACATATCCAACATAACAGACATTCTGCAAAGCAACTGGCCTGGACTCCTCAAAAACGACAACATCAAGAAAGTAAAAAAGAGGGGAGTGGATGTAGCTCGGTGGCTGAGCGCCTACTTCCCATGTACAAGGTCCTGGGTTCAATCCCCAGTACCCCCTAAAAAGAAAAAAAAAGAAGAAGGGTTGTTTTAGAATCTAGATTAAAGGAGACTAAACGGATATGACAAATGCAAATGCAAGAATGGCACCTTGAGCGGGGGGATATAGGACATTACCAGGAAATGGGGAAAACCTGGACATAGACAGAACATTAGACAGTAATATGGTACAAATGTTAAACTGCCAGAGTATGATAACTGCACTGCGATTATACAGGCAAGTGCCCATGTGGTTTACATTTAGGGGTAGAGTGTGTGAACAACTCAGTCTTCAATGGAACAATAACATAATATACATGGTGAGAAAGAAAATATGAAAAAAAATATTAACAATTGGTGAATCTACGTGAAGAGTACATTAGTTTTCTTTTGAAATATTTTTGCAACTCTCCTGAAGGTTGGAAGTTTTTCCCAAAAAGGTAAATTAAAAAGAATTTTAAAGATAAAGGTTATATGTTGATGGAAACCTCAAGTAAATAAGGTCTAGCTACCATAAATAAATTCGCTCTGAGCAATAAGTCTCAAATCATATCTAACAACAAAATTGTAGGAAAAAAAACAATTATTCTTAAATTAATCTACTCTGTTCAGAACCACTGATAAATCAAGCAGACAAAATATAAGCAGAAATATGGAAGTCCTGAACAGGACAATTAGAAAGCTCCAATCAGAAATACATGGAACTCCACCCTAATGGACAGGGAATTGTATTCTTTTCTAGCATACCCAAAATATTTATATAATTAAACCACGTGTTAGGCATAAAGGAACTCTCATTAAATTCTAAAAGGTCTGTCATACATATTTTATTTTGGTATAATGCAATGAAATTAGAAATCAATAACAAAATAACTTTTTGAAAAAATTCCAAGTTTGGAAACTGAAAAAGGTATAATTAAATAATCCTTAGGTTAAAAAGAAAGTCAATAAAAATTAAGAACCGTTCAGAAAATATATTGTAACAGCCAAGGCAGAACTTAAGAGAAACATATATAGCTTTAAATACATTTATCAGGAAGTAAGAAAAGTTAAAAATAAAAACCAACAGAGTAAACCCGAAGAAATAATAAAGATAAGGGCTCAATGAAAACCAAGACCAAGAGAACAGAGAAGAGTAATATAATAAAAAACTGTTTCAAGGAGCAGATGTGGCTCAAGCAGTTGCACGCCTGCTTCCTACCCACATGGGAGGTCCCGGGTTCGGTTATAGGTAACCTCCTAAAAAACAAAAACAAACAACAAGCAAAACAGACAAAAAGGCCAACTCAGGGAAGCCGATGTGGCTCAGTGGGTGAGCCTGGCTTCCCACATACAAGGTCCTGGGTTCCATCCCTGGTACCTTAAAAAAACAAAACAAAAAAAACAAAACAAAAAAACACTTTTTTGTTAAATAATAACAACCCAGACAAAACTCTAGTAAGACTGAAAAAGAAAAAAAAGGTCCAAAGGAGGGAATTAACTAGACACAGGTTTTTTTAACAAGAGAATTTTAACAAAACACTAATGAATATGTAATCTAGATGAAATGCCAAAAGTAACACAAGAAAATATAGAGAATTTGAATAGACTGAAAGAAAAATGAATTGAAAAATAGGTTGAAAGATGAAAGAAACTGAAGTGGCAATGCTCTGCTCCAAAAAAAACCAAACCAAAAAAGCCAATAAAACAAACAATTCCAAGCTTTTAAGAAACTAATGTATTCCTTCCTATACAAGATGGTACAGGAAACAAAAAAAGAACAAAAGCTGCCAGCTCATTTTATCAGGCCAGTATAATCTTGATTCTAAGACCAGAAAACAACACAATAAAGTTACAGGCTAGTTCACTTAATAAAAGTAGGTGTAAAAAAATTCTAAATAAAATATTGACCAACCAAACCAAGAAGTGTATTATTTTTAGTGTCTTCACATTAAACACTAAGAGAAAACATAATATTATCTCAATATCTCAATAGCAGCAGATAAAAATGGAAAAATCACCTATTTAAAAAAATTTTTTTTAAATCTTAGCAAACCAGTAGAAGGGTGATTCCTTAATTCGGTAAAGGTTTACACACACACACACACACACACATACACACACACACACAAATAATATACCAAAAAACTATAGCAAATAAGAGAAAACTTCACATACATTCCCCTTAATGCAAAGAAGGATTTTAGCCTGTTGTTTGGCGTATCTGAGTCCTGGCCAACACCGTGAGAGGAAAAGAAAGAAGACTGTATGTAATGTTTGGAAGGGAAAAGATAAAGCTATCACTTTTGCCAATATATCAAAATTAATCTATAAATTTAATGCAATCCCAAATTTCCAGTTAATTATTTAAGAAAGTCAATAAACTTAACCTAAAACGTTTATGCAAAAATAAAGGTTAACCAATAGCTAAATCAATCTAAAAAAATAGAGAAGAAACTTGCACTGCCAGACATCAAGACACAACATAAATTACAGCCACAATAGTACATAGAGTTGACGTATCAGCCCAAGAACAAGCAGCCAAATAGACCTCAATATGAGAACCTGCTCTTCTGACACATGGAACTAAATTACAACTTAATAAAGCATAAAAACGGGAAACAGATGTTGCTCAAGCGACTGGACTCCTGTCTACCACATAAGGAGGTCCAGAGTTCGATTCCCGGGGCTTCCTGGTGAAGGCGAGCTGGCCCGCGTGGCGAGCTGGCCCATGCAGAGAGCTGGCACAGCAAGATGACACAACAAAAAAAGACACAGAAGAGAGACAATAAGAGACGCAGAAGATCAGGGAGCTGAGGTAGCAGAAGAGATTGAGCACCTCTCTCCACTCCAGAAGGTCCCAGGATCGGTTCCCAGTGCCGCTTAAAGAGAAGACAAGCAGACACAGAAGAACACAGAGCAGACAGCGAGCGCAAAAACGAGGGTGGGGGAGAGAAATAAATAAATAAAAATAAATCTTAAAAAAAGCATAAAAGCATACCACAAATCAGTGGTGAGAAAATGGATTGTCTGATGGCTCTTGAATGTCTAAAATATGAGGAGAGCATCTTAAAAGTCATTTTCACAATCAGTTTCCAAATATTTCCACATATATATGTTAACTTTTAATTACATGTAGAGTTTCTTGAGTAGTTCTCTTTATTAGGAAGTAAATAAAGATTGTATTTTTAAAACATACATATAACTGTTTATTAGAATTCAATGTACACATTTAAAAGTTATTGAATAATTTTAAAGAATTAATAAGCCCTGAAACAAATTATTTGATATGGTAATTTACAGCTCCTATAAAATTGTTTTTAAATATATATGAATGCTCTGACTAAATTAGTCACAGAAAGCTGGAAAAAGCATACCTTCCAATATAACCTTGTCTTTTTCTTTCTATGAAACTGCAATTGCTATTAATCGTTAAATTTAACAGGAGTATCAAGCGCCAGTTTCAAGAAGGAAAGGAACGGCTGTGCTAATTCGCTCAAGCTCAGGCTGCAGAGAGGCACTCACCACAGGCATGGTCTGGCTACCCAAGTGCCATGAGCCACATTTATTTCAAAGACAACACTTAGGCAGGATCAACGAGGACTGTGAAAAATTACATTAAGAAAACATCAGTATTTACTACAGATAAAAGTTTTTTGTTTTTTTCTGTTTCACTTCAGTTTTTCTATTGTAACATTTAAAAATTAGAACATCAGCCAATATTCAAATTCATAAAACTGGAACTACTTTACATAAAATTTCACAAATTTAAGTAGCATATGGGGAGCCGATGTGGCTCAGTGGCTGAGCGCCAGCTTCCCACAGACACAGTCCTGGGTTCAATCCCTGGCCCCGGTACCTTAAACAAAAAAAGCATATGGCTATGGGCTTAAATGGTCAAAATAAAAATTGTTGCCTACTTAGAATCACAGAGACAAAAGATAACAGTCAAATGAGAAATGAGTCATATAAAATAATAAGCCAAAGTACTTCCCAAATGCCTTTCAAATATCAGGTTTTGAAGAGTCAATCTTATTCTAAATCATAGTTATTCAATAAAAAAATAAAAATAAAACTTTTTCTTACTACAATTTCTGCTAGAAACTCCTAATAAGCAAAAACAAATCTTTAGTAACAGTATAGGCCATGAATAAAATAGCAACAATGCCATTCAAATAAATTAACTCAAACTTAAACAAGCTATCTTTAGTGACAGACCTAAAAACTAGAATTAATTTTTCATTTTAAAGGTAATGAATTCTTAGGGTATTCCAGGCATAAAGTCCAGATTCTTTCCTCATTTCTGATGAGTGAAATTATCATGTTTCTTTTTATTTTAGATAATGTGAATTACTTGTCAGGTGAAAATGGGCAAACAGAGGTAGAGAAAAATGAAGGCTTAATATAAAAGGGGTGAATAAGTAGGTGGAAAAATATGTAACAGGGACTATGTACTGAGTAATAAATGTTTAAAAATTGTACAAGTGTTAACATAAAACCCTGGAATATATTAATACCCGTATGCAAAAGACCAGACGATAGGAATCCTTTTCTTTTATTCAGCTAAATATCACAGAAATGCACCAAATATTTTTAAATGGCGGGGGGGAGGAGGGTATGTGAGAAGGATTTGAAAATAAGCATAATTCATATTGTTTAGTAAGCCCCCAAGCATACTTTGGTCAAAATTATTAGACATTTGAGTAGTGCTATGAGGGTCAGACATACAGTGGGGATGGTGTCCATGACAGCATCAATTTCTCGTGGGGTTTATGAAAGAAAATCTGCATAACAGAAAAACAATCCCAGAAACATGAACCTAGAGCAACCAAGCAACTTGTTAATCTGACATGTAAATAGGAAATACCAAATTAGAGTCTCAAAAAATAAACCCGCAGCTTCTAAATAGCAAACCATATTTCTAAAAGGCAGTAAGAGTATTGTAAAATAAAGATTAATTCAGATGTAAAGCTAAAATGTTAAAGATTGAACCTCTAATGTAAATTAAGAGTGATAGTTAATAGTGTAATTATAATAGTATAAATTATAATAGTATAATTATAATAATGTAATAATGTTTCATCAATTATAACAAAAAGACTACACTAATGCAAAATGTCAATAGGGAAGGCTGTGTATATAAGAGGGGGCATATGGGGAGCTCTACTTTCTGTATAATTTTTCTAAAAAGCTACAACTGCTCTTTTTTTTTAAAAAAAAAAAAAAAAAGAACAGTGTAGAGTGAGCTACCCTTTGATGAAGAAAGGGGGAAAACACACAAGCACACTGGTACAGTATTTTCTGTATAAAGATACAGAAGAAACTAATAAAAATGACTACCTCTAAAAGGTGAAGGAGGGGTTAAAAGGAGACAGGGTGTGAGATACTTCCCTGTATGACTTTTTTATACTGTTTTAGTGTTTGGAATCATGTAAATGTCTTATAAATTTTTTTAAAAGTTTTAAATTTAAAAAAAAGGCACTGTGTGATTGTTTTTCCCTACACTTCCATACTTACTGAGATCCTAAGTCATGGCCCAAATCCTTTATAAATACAGATTAAACACTCTTGGTTATGTATTTTTTTAAAAAAGCATTACACTGGGAAGCGGGAGTGGCTCAGTCAATAGAGCCCCCATTTACCATATGGGAGGCCCGGGGTTCGCGTCCCGGGGCCTTCTTGTGAGGGCAGGCCGGCCAGTGCAGCCTAGTGGGCTGATGCAGCAAGACCTCACAACAGGAAGCGGGAGTGGCTCAACCGATAGAGCCCCGTTTACCATGTGTGAGGCCCGGGGTTCGCTTCCCAGGGCCTCCTTGTGAGGGCAGGCCGGCCCGCGCGGCGCGAGGGGCTGATACAGCGGGACCTCACAGCAAGGGGAAGATAAGCAGACACAGAGAAGACACACAGCAAGCACAAGCAGCAAGGAGGGGATAAATAAATAAAAATAAATAAATCTTTAAAAAAAAAAAAGCATTACGCTGCCCTTTCAGACACCTAACCTTGCTGTACCACAGAAAGTACAAGCAATGACGCCCAGACAGGTAGTGACTGTATTGAAGTCTAACTTAAAAGCAGACTGGATACATACATCAAGCTTTTAACTTTTATTGCAAAAAAAAGTAACCAATTTTTTGGTATTTAAGCAAGCAATACCTAACAGTTAAAACTAGCCTTCCCAGTGCAACAGTTCTTTCTATTTGCAAGCTTTAACTCTCCCAAAAGTCAAGATACATTGAGGGTTTATGTGTGTTTCTACGTGTGTATTGCGTTGCAATATAACCAGCAAAAAGTAAAACTCAAGCACTGCCACATATCTGCATCACAGCTGCCGATGGCTATTGAAAACCAATGCTATTTATAAGGAGTCCCTCTTTAACACTGTGCATCATATCCTATACTATATTTAAACTATTATCAGATAATTAGAAAAACAAAAGCAACTAAATAAATGTATGCAGGAAATGAAAGATTAATTATAATTAGCTGGAAACACATACTATCTTGAATTTAAAAATAATTACTTAAAATGGATTCTTTCTATTAAATGTTGATGAGGTTTCTAATGAAAGGCTAAGAATGCCAAGAAACAAAGGACACTAAATCAAAGTTCTCCTCCCACAACCACTAAATAATTGAGTTGCTGGTAGCTAACCCTCGACATATGTACTAAGTGCCATGCACTGGGTTACAGACTTTACAACTACTGCTTCATTTGATTCTTGCAATAATCATATGAATAGGTACTGTTATCTATTCCCATTTTGCAGATGAAGAAACTGAGGATTCAAAACCAGGATGCAAACTCAAGCAATCTGACTCTAGCATCCTTCCCTTAACTACCAAGTATGAACGCATTTGGTCTTTTTTTGGTCTCAATTTCTTCATCCATGAAATGAAACGTTCCACTTAGTTTAACAAATAGGAAAGCTGCCAGGGAGTTTTTAACTTTTAAACCAGACAAATCTAAAAGCAACGTGAAAGAGCTCTTTCAAATCAATAAGAAAAACTGAACACCACAATATAACAATGGACAATTCACAAAGATTTAAAGAAGGTTGATAATCATTCAAACTTGCTAGTAAGCAAAAAATGCAAGTTAAAACAAGATGTCCTTTCAAACTTTGATAACTGGGAGAAAATACTAACGTCAGAGTGGGGGGAAAGGCACCCTCACATCTTGTTAATACAAGTATAGTGGTGTAAACTTTCTGCAGGCCTGTTGCTCTTAAGCATCAAACCCCAAACAAGATGGCGGAGTGAGATGCTTGGGACTGGTCCCCTAGCAGAAGCTTTGAACAGCCTGCGAGACTTGGCAGAAGCACCTTTCTCAGCAAAAGGGCAAGCGCCAAATCAAGAAAAAGGCTCCTTAAAAGCGGCAGTATCTGCTGGCATGCTAGCTGGCCTCTCCCCCACCCCACAACGCTTGGCCGCCCTCCCAGGCAGGATCCCTGGTCCGAGTACCAGAGGGGGCAGAGTGGCCCTCAGGCACGTGCTGGGAGCACATGTGTCTGACCCAGGCTGCCTGGTGGTGGCCTGAGAACCTCGGTGTCCCAGACCTTGCCCTGCACGAGAAGGCAGCTCAGTGCTCCTCAGAGCCTGTGGGAGAGCAGGGCAAGCCATGCTGCCTAGGGCAAGGCACAGGCAGTGCCCAGAACTGTGAGGACACGCTTCCTGGAAGAGGGAACATCTGTAACCACGTAAAGGGAAATCCCAGGACCACATCGTGCCCCAGACAAGAGGGGTGTGTGTGGAGAAAGGCACAGCAAGGCCCCTAGGTTTGGCCTAGAGTTATGTTCTTACAACCCACTGGATGGATTAGCCAGGAAGGAGCACACTCGCACAGGTCAATCTGCAAAGACTGGAAAAGGTATTTTCTTTTTTTCCTTCTGCTTTTTTGTTTGTTAGCTCCTGGCACTCAAGGAAAACTCAGTCATAACACGAGCTGGATACAAGCTGAGGGAGCAGTCTCCTCAGTCTAAATTTCAGCTGTAACACATTAAAATATCAAACTGTCCAAACTGCAACAAAATGTTACAAAGAAACAGGAAGTGATGACTCAGGCGAAGAAGAGCCAAGCATTAGAAACCATCAACAAGAAAGACCAGACCTGGGACATACCAAAGACTTTTAAAAAATGGTCCTAAATATGATCAGAGTTAAAGGAAAGCATGACAAAGAACTAAAGAAATTGGGGAAGCGATAAATGAACACAAACAAATATCAATAGAGAGATGGAAATTATGAAAAGAAATCAAAGTTGAAGACCACAGTAACAGAAATTTAAAATTCCCTAGAGGAAGTGGATGTGACTCAGGTGACTGGGCTCCCGCCTAGCACATGGGAGATCGCTGGTTCGGATCCCAGTGCCTTCTAAAGAAGACAGTGAGCTGGCGTGACAGGCAGGTGTGGCAAGCTGACACAGCAAGAGACACAAGAAGAAAAAACATAATGAGAGACACAGCAAAGCAGGGAGCAGCGGTTACCTAAGAAGACAGCGAGCTGATGTGATGGGCAGGCGCGGTGACCTGATGCAACAAGATTACGCAACAAGAGATGTGGGGACGAAAAAAAACATGGGAGGCACAACAAAGCAGGGAGCAGAGGTGGCTCAAGCGATTAGGCGCCTCCCTCCCACATCAGAGGTCCCAGGTTCGGCTCCCAGTGCCTGCTAAAGAAACAAGGAAGACGAACAGACACACCAAGTGCAAACAACGACAATGGAGAGGGGAGAAATAAATAAATAAAAATAAATCTTAAAAAAAAAAAAAAATTTCCCTAGAGGAGTTTGTCCTGGTTTGAGTTTTCTGTGGACCCCAGAAAATTATGATGTTACGCTATCCGATTCCTGTGTATGTGAACTCTTGTATGTGGGACATTTTGGTTAGATCCATCAAGGGATCTTTTGATTAGATCACTTCTGATTAGACCGCTTGAGTTGAGGCCCTTGATTAGATTGTGGGGCCTTTTACTGGAGTCTTATATAAACGGAACACAGAGAGAGAGCGGCCACTTCACCTTGCCATGGGAGAGAGGACTCCAGGATCACCTGCAGCCGCGAAAGGGAAACCCCGAAAGGCTGAGAGAGAGGCCAGGGGCTGGAACAGTGGAGCAGCCCAAAGCTCAAGAAAAGAGGCCCCTGGGGATGAGCCATGTGCCTGATCACCACAGCTGGGCTCAGGGGAAAGTGAGCCTGGAGGAGAAGGCAGTCCTTGACACATGGCAGGTGTCCAGGATCACAGCAGCCAGCTTTTGATGAGCCAGAATCTGTGGGGATGCCTTGATGTGGACATTTTCACGGCCTCAGAACTGTAAGCTTTTACCCTAATAAATTCCTATTATAAAAGCCAACCCATTTCTGGCAGCCCTTAGCAAACTATAACAAGGTTCAACAGCAGACTGGAGCTGGTAAAAGAAAGAATCGGTG
>JAQZBX010071503.1:0-15237 GCA_029593785.1 Cabassous unicinctus | reverse complement strand
AAAGTTCTGCCCACTGGGAGGATTGCCTTCACCATTATCCTTTAGGGATGTCCCAGAAAAGGGCTGCAGTGCTGCAGCTTTCCACTTTTGAGTTGTACCTGCATATCATGTAGAACCATGTGTAAACCAGGCCCGAGTTTTCTCATCCTCAGTCAACTGATTTTAAGTGTGTTAGTCAGCCAAAGGGGTGCTAATGTGAAATACCAAAAATGGGTTGGTCTTTATAAAGGGTGTTTATTTGGGGTAGAAGTCCACAGATACCAGGCCATAAAGCGTAAGGTTCTTCTCTTACCAAAGTCTATTGCCACGTGTTGGAGGAAGACAGCTGCCGAAGTTTGCCAGGGTTCAGGCTTCTTGGGTTCCTCTCTTCCCGGGGCTGTGTTTCTCTCCGGGCTTAGCTCCTCTGTTTCCTCCACAAGGTCATCTGTAGACTATCAGGCAAACGGCTCACTTCTCTTCTCCTGGGGCCTTCACTTCAACATCAAAACTCCAACATCAAAACTGCTTCTCAAAAACTGCTCCCTCTGTCCTTTGCCTTGCCTTTTATATTCAATTCCCCCACCCACCAAAGGGTGGGGCTCAACGCCCTACTGATGTGGCCCAGTCAATGCCCTAATCATAACTTAATCAAGCCCAGATTAACAGATCAGTTTACAAGCATGATCCAATTATATTTTTGGAATTCATAATTACATCAAATTGCCCAACGGCTACAGTAAGGTACTCCCCAAGAGGCCAAAGCTGTAAGCTGGGAAAGAGAAGGTAACATGGCAGGGGTTGGAAGGCAGATTCCTCAGGGCAGACTGGAGACTGGGCAGTCATACTGGAGTTTGGCTGGCACCATCCTCTGGGCTGGGAGGAGGTCCAGATTCCCTGGGGCAGGCCAGAGGCTGGGCAGTGCAGGCTTCAGTTTGGCTGGCACCCATCTCAAGGCTGGAAGGAAGTCCAGACTCCCTGGGGTCGGCTGGAGGCTGGGTGATAAAAAGTTGACAAAGCGTGGTCTCCACAGAGCAAGCCATCGCAGGCTTATCTGGTAAAGTCTCAGCAGAATTTAGGGTTCCAATGTCTCCACCAATATTGTCATCATTCCATATGCCTCCATCCCAATCCTCTGGGTTCCACTCCTTTCCAATCAATGTCTTCACTTTAACCGCAGAAACCATGCAGGGTTGAGGTTTTAGTTTCCTTTGTAACTCTGCTAATTGTACAATGAGAGTCTGGGTTTGGTTCTCAGATATCTCAAGCTGTGGCTGCAGGAGTCAAGATTTTCTTTTAGAGCACACATAGAAACTTTCACATAATTCATATGGAGTTTAAGTTGCAAATTTGAAGCCTTTAGCTCATCTCTTTTTTTTGTACCGTATCCAGAGTATCTAGAAGGAGTCAGCCAGCATCATTTGACTCTACAAAACTCTGTTAAGGTGTTGAAAACACTCTCACCCAGATCCTTGCTTCTTATAAGCATGGAAGTAGGGGAATCCAGTGATGACATTTTGTGTATCTCTATTGCCAACTCACGCCATGGACAGTTAGCAGCTTCTTCATTATTGGAAAAGGAGTGGTTATTACCCTTGAGTCCAATCAGAGTAGAGAGCCAATTGCAAAACTCCAGAACCACCTCAGACATCCAATGTTTAAGACTCTGCTCCTCAAGAACTACTACCAGTATCAAACTGTATTAGTCAGCTTTCTCTAGGGAAACAGAATCAACAGGAGATATCTGTCAATAATATGAGATTTTATAAGAGTCTGTCACATGACCATGGGAATGCACAAGTCCAGGTTCTGCAGGCAGGCTGCCCACCAGGGACACCGATGAAAGTCCAATGAAGGTCCTTGATGAGTTTCCAAGAGATGTTGGCTGTCCAGAGGCAAGCTGGGAAATTCTCTCTGAATGCTGAAATCACTTCTCCTTTTAAGGCATTCAACTGATTGGATAAAGCATCACTCATTGCTGAGGATAATCTCCCTGATTGATGTAGATATAATCAGCTATCTATGTAGTAAACTCACTGATGACTAAAGCCCATAAATGTCCTTGTATTACAATTAGCCCAGTGCTTGCTTGACCAAACAACTGGGCACAATTACCTGTTTAAGTTGACACATTAGCCTAACCATCACAGTAATACATGGGCAAACACAATTAATGTAACTTATGGACAATAGTTAACAACGATCTTGTAATATTCTTGCATCAATGTCAATGAAGGTACTATATCAATGCTAAGGGTCAATAATAGGGGAGTAACAGGGGGTATGGGATTTTTCTTTTCAGAGCAATGAAAGGTTCTAAAATTGCTGGTGATGACAGCACAATTTTGTGACGAACCTGAGAACTAATGAGTGTACACTTTGGAAGGATTGTACAAAGCATAGGACTGTATAACACAGTGAACCATGTAGTGGATGATGGACCGTGATTAACAGTACAACTAGAAGAGCATTCTCTGATAAACTATAACAAATGTACAGTACTAATACATGGTGTTAATAATTGGGAGGCTTATGGAAAAAATATACCATATATAAGCTTTGGACCATAGTTAGCAGCAATATTTTGATGATGTTCTTTCATAATCTGTAACAAACATTCTACAACAATGCACGGTGTTGGTGGAGGGATGATGTATGGGAATTCTGCTCATTAAGCATGATTATTTTGTTTTAACTTCTCTAATTAAAAAAAAAAGATCAAGTTTACTGAACCTTCTTTTTTCCCCCAACCCTTCAGCCCCTTTTTCTTTACTGTCCTTATTTGTCTACTTGTATTTTATGGTCTACCACTTCAATGACCTTCTGGCTAATTCCTTAACCACCCTGTTCCTCTGGGTTCTTGGTGTTCTCTTCCATCAAGCCCCACTCAGGAGAACTCCACTCCACTGTCTCTGTCTGCTCCTGAGTAGGGAGTGCTGTGGAAGAAAATCCACTGCATATCGTTCCCTATGTACATTCATGATCACAAAACAAAAATGTGTACTGAAATCACAGGCTTCTATCACATTGCAAACCTTCTCACCTCTTCTCAAATTCTCCTCTACCCTATTACCACTTCAAACTCAATTCATCTGCCACTTCAGAGAAAAAATAGAATCCATCTCATGTAATCCTTTATTTCCCAATACTAAAAATTTAAACCTGCAAAACTGTACCCATCTCATATTCCTTACTACTCGTTACGATAAAAGAGAATATCTTCTCATTTAAGGATATTTTCACTTTCACTTTCTCAGGAAAACTAGTGCCTTAGTTTTTCAGCTGCTAAAACAAATACCATTCAATGGGTTGGCTTAAACAATGGTAACTTAATGGCTCATGGATTTTTTTTGTTTTGTTTTTAGTTTTATTTATTTATTTATTTATTTTTAAAGATACTTAGATTACATAAATGACACATAAAAATTATAGGGGATTCCCATATGCCCCACTCACTATCCCTCCCATACTTTCCAACATTAACAACATCCTTCATTAGTGTGGTATATTTGTTACAATTGGTGAACACATATCAGAGCATTGCCACTAAATATGGATTACAGTTTACACTATAGTTTAAACTCTCTCCCACACAATTTTGTAATTATGACAAGATATATCTATCATTGCAATGTCATTTATGACATTGTCCCAAAAATGGTTTTGAGGTTAAGGGAAGTCCAAAGTCAAGGTTTCAACAAGGTGATACTTTCTCCCAGAAGACTGTGGAATTCTGGTGTTGGCTGCCAAAGATCCTTGGGTCCTTGTCTTTTCTATCACATGGCAATACAGTGGTGATGCCTTCTCCTTTCTCTTCTGGACTCTGATGATTTGCAGCTACTAGCTCCTTTCCATGCCTTTGTCTTCATAAAGCCTCCAGTAATGGTATTAAGGCTCAACATCATTCAGGTGGGCCATACTGTAACTGAAACTAACATCTTCAAAAGTTCCTATTGACAATGGGTTCAAAATCTTAGGGATGGATTAGAATTGAGAACACTTTTTTTTTGTTTGTTTGTTTATTTTGTTTAGTTTTCTTCTGAGGTATTCAACCTATCACACTGCGGTGTTTGAAGCTGTATGTACTCCAGAAAAAACATATTAATAAATTTAATCTAACCCTGTGAGTATGAACCCATTGTAAGCCAGACGTTTTGGTAAAGTTACTTCAGTTAAGGTGTGGCCCACCTCCATCAGGTCTATAAAGGACTTACTAGAGTCCTTTATAAGCAGAGTGAAATTCAGACAGACAGAGAGAAAGTTGAACCTGCCAGAAGCTGAACATCAACAGAACCTGAAAAAGAAAGGACATAACAAGAGATGATGCCATGTCACCTTACCTAGACAAGTTATCTGCTTCTGATATACAATGGGGGGTGGAGGGGGCAGGCATAGGCTAGACATTCCCATTCCAGAGGGGAGAAATTGGAGGAAAATAGGGGTCATCAGTCCCAAACAATTCTAAAAGCCAGCAAGGCATACTCCATTAGATGTTAAGGTTTAAGAGTCATCTACAGAATGATGTTTTGTCCTCTGGGTCTGATGAAGTGGCAGCAACACTCCTTTAAGCACTTGTGCAGCAGCCATGCTCTCAGTTAGCACTGGGGTGAAGGCTCCACCTTCTCCAAGCATCAGGACAGTGGCCAGACTCTCTGCAATCCCTGTGGCACAGGCTTCACCCTCTCCAAGCATTGGGGTGGAAGCATTCTTCCTGAACAACAACCCTGAAGCTTGCCCTCTCCAAGGGCTGCTGCAGACTTCCCCTTCCACACACATGGGAGGGCCCACTCTCTTGGCAGAGGGAGATATCTTCGGTCCAGACTTCAACTTTCTAAGTTCTGCCCTTGAAACTATTTTTCCTTCTATTTGTCCCTTCTCTTTCCCTTTTAGACCAGACTGGCAATGATTCTGCTCATGTGAATCTCACAAAAAACTTGTCAGTTTTGCATGTAGTTCACAGGGAACCAATTCATCAGACAGAAGGACTTTCCATAGATCCTACTTGGATAACTGTGTTTCAAATCCTGACTTCCACTGAATTGCTGACTGGTTCCATGTTCAGTTAAAACCTCACATGGGGCCCTGTTCTGGATAGGCTCCAAATTATCTAAGCCATCGTTTTTTTTTATTTCTTAGTGCCCAATAGTTCAGTTCTCAGCTCACCCCTTTCCTCTTTTGCTGTAAGCTGCAAGGAGAAACCAGGCTTCACTTTCCACATTTAGCTTGGAAATATCATCAGCTAAATATCCAAGTTCATCATTTTCAAGTTCTGCCTTACTAACATCAGAAGCCAATTTTGCCAAATTCTCTACCACTGTAAAACAAAGTTCACCTTTCCTCCAATTTCCAATAACACATTCATCATTTTATTCTAAGGCCTCATTGGAAGTATCTTTAGCATCCATTTTCTACCAACAATCTCTTCAAAGCAGTCTAGGGTTTTCTATCAAGCATCTCACAATTCTTCCAGTCTCTACCCATGAGCTAATAAATTCCCATTGTTTAGCCCCACCCATTTCATGTTAATTGCTTGAGCAGCCCAGGAAACTAAAACACACACTTAGGTATTGAATTTTTTCCCTGTTGATTTTTTAACCTCTCCTTCTCAAAGGAATTCTTTCTCCCCCATTAAAAACAAACAAACAAACATACAAAAACCTGCTAGCATATCCACTCCATTTTCAATTTATCTTAATCTTTCTGGTTCCCTTCTGAGCTAACCCCATGAATAGTTGTTTATATTTATGGTCTCCAATTTCATACTCCCTCCGGTGGTATTCTCTCCTCCCTTAGCTTCCACGGCACTTCACAGTCCTTGTTTTCCTTCCAAATCTCTGTTAGTCTTTTTTCTGTTGGCTTTGGAAATTTGTGGTTTTCTGCCTAGCCATTAAGCATCACTGCTTCATAATGCTCCATTAGGCTCTCTTCTCTTTCTGTACCCTATCTTCCAGCAATCTCATCCATTAATGTTCTCTTATACACACATATTTCTTAGATCTATTCACTGCTCTGAATTCTCCACTTGGCTATACAAATGCACCTTATATTCAAAAACCTTAAACTTAACTCATGATCTCTTCCTCCCAACTTGTAAAACATCTTGGCACACCCCCCAGGGTTCCTTTCACACTGAATGGCACCATTGTCTGTCTAGTTGCCCACAACAGAAATCTAGGAATCATATGAACTCCTACTCTTAACCCCTCCTTCAAATTCAGTCCATTATTGAGTTCAGTGTGTTTAATTTTCTAGATATCACTTATATCTGCCTACTTTTCTCTATCTCTACCGTCACCCAAACTGTCATCACGCCTCCATTTCTGTTATCCATATTCAAGCAAACTTATATGCTTAAAAAACAAATGTCTATGTCATCCTCTTACTAGAAACACTTCAAAGCTTTTCCTTAGATTTTTGGAGGAACAAAACTCCTTAATATGGCCTGTGTGCCTTGAGTTCTTCCTTTAGGCCCCGAAGGAGCAAGAAAAGTTCAGCAACAAAATACTAAAGGTGCTACCACTTGATGCCCAGGGCTGAAGGAAGGACTGAGGAAGCCACCTGTAGAAATAGAGATTCAACCACTACTCAAGAGAGCAGTGAGGGGAAAAGGTCAGGAGACTATCTCCAAGGAGCACAGGAGAGTGCCTCTACTAGAGAAAGACAGCCAGTTCAGTCATCACCAGGGCCACCCAGGAACTCTGCCCCTATCCACTTGCCAGGTCAAAAAGCCAGATGATTCTAGGCTAAGTAAGAATTGGGCTTCCCCTTTCCTTCTCCTTGCTCCTCAAATCCCCCACTCAGAATACCAAATATCTTTCAGTGCACTTGGAAGTCCAGTAAAATGAAGAATTTTTCCATTGGCTATTCCTATAGACGAAAAATGTTATAAGAATCTGAGGTTAGTAACTAAATCTGTTTTAATATAGACACTAATTATTTATTGCTTAGTATTAATATGCATTGAATTTTATAAGGATTTGACTACAGTGCAATTTGATCAAAAATAGTATTTTCGTTCAGATCTTTACCAAGAGATTTTCACTGTTTTGGAAAATCATGACTCCAGCATGACTTATGATATTGAATGACTCACCCTTATAAGATACCTGCATCATTCTGCATTTGGACCTGCAATATTCACCATCTTCACAAAGCTCCAATCCCATTATTTCTTCATTAGATTCTAATGAAGCTATGCCGAAGTATTTAATGTATTTTATTGTAACTCATTAAATACACTTTCTACTTTTTTACTTTATATTACAACTACCATATTTTATTTTTCAATTGTGTATGGGATAGGTTATACTACCTATGAGTTTAATTTCCAAATAGTTAAAAAAAGTTTTACAAAATATTCATTATATAAAAGCAGGAATTGTGACTAATGAGGTTGAAAACCAGGAAGGAAGGAAGTGTGGGAGGAGGTGATCAGGGAGAGAATAAGAGCAGTCAGGTCATAACTTCCCTCTTCCTCACTATAGGCTGCCAGCCTGAGGCAGGGCCAGAGGGAGGGGAGAAGACTGCGCTCTAAGCTGAGTCTGAAGTTCCGACTCTTACATGTGTGTGATGGTTAGTTTTATGTGTTGATTTGCCTAGGCTACAGCCCTCAGTTATTCGATCAAACCTAATGCTGGTGTTGCAGTGAAGGTATTTTGTAGATGTGATTAACATCTACAGTCAGTTGACTTTAAGTAAAGATTATCCTCAAGAATCTAGCTGGGCCTGATCCAATCAGATGAGAAGTGTTAAAAAGAGGACTGAGGTTTCCTCAAAGAAGAAGACAGTCACTTGTGGACTGCAGCAGCAGCTCCTATCCTTCTTGGTGGCCAATCTTATGTATTTCATACTTGCCCATCCAGCACCTATAATTCTGTAAGCCATTTCCTTGCAATAGATCTCTACTCTATATACCCTTCTGGTTCTGTTTCTCCGGTGGAACTCTGACTGGTACACAGGGGATGGGGCATTTTAACTACTGAAATAAGATTGTTTCTACAACTAAAAGTAGCTAGAAGAATTTTTAATATAGAGAGTGACCAGAAAAATTCAAGATCCACCCAAATCCTCATCTGGGAGAGAGAAAGATTATTCCCACTGAATGAAATTTAAAAGGATGAGGAGGAAAAAAAACAAGATGCCTTCTGATCACAAGATTGACATCAGAGCTATTCAACACACAGGTTGCTTTTCTCTTGGCTTATTCCTGCTCATTTGATTTCTTAAGTTGCAGGAAAAAGCTGTGAACTTGGGGAATCTGAGAAAAAGTTCTGTATGGCCAGAAAGTAGCAAGTGAGGGGGAAAAGGGCACCAGGTGAACGTGGAGCCTGAAAGGGAGCTGGGAGCCAGATTATATAGTGCCTTGTTGGCCACAGCAAGGATTTTGGATTGTATCCTAAGTGCTAATGGAAGCCACTGAAGGATCTTGAGAAAAGGAGTGATGTAATCTAATTTAACATTTAAGATCACTCTGGCTACTGTGTGGAGTGGAAAAAGGATTCGAAAGAACCAAGAGGAACCTGGGAGACTTGACAGGAAGCTATTACAGCACTCTAGGGAAGATAGCCTTTTACAAATATATCTCTGAAAAATAATCACGAGCAGAAAATTTTATTTATAAGCATGCTCTTCCTAGGAGTGTATATAAGGAGATTGGTAGACCCCAAATGAAGGGTCCATTCTTTGAAATTTCTTCCTTAGGTTATCAGATTGTCTCCTGAATTACCTGTAACCTGGACTGGAAATTTTCGGTTTCCCCATGTAAAGCCAGCTACACACTTCTCCTTGCCACCTGCTGTGTGCCATGGAGGCTGAACCCTCCAGAACCCCATTGCCTCAGAGGGTACCTTTGCCACCTAATTTTCCAGTGATTGGACCAACCAGGAGGGGAACAGTTATAAGTAGGAGGAAAGAAGGGAGAGAGGGAGAAAAGTGAGATACAAATTTTATTTTCCGAGTTCCTTCCTGCTGTATATGTTGCCGTCCCTCCTTATTGAAGTCTCTAGTAATATCATTAAGATACAGAGAAAAGAGGCTCCTATCTTGGGCTGAGTACTCTATAGGGCTCTGCTCTGCCCACTATCCAGCCTTGGCCCTCTGCACAGAGCAAGGGACTTGCAGGTCAAAGGGACATGTCAACTCAGAGCTCAGCCTCACCATTCTGCATGATGTTCTGCGTATAGAACCCTGTAATTCCCTGCTGAACAAGTTCAGATCTACTTCTAGGGTCTAGACAGGCAGGACAGCTCCTTGAGAGAGGGGGATTAGGATGGAGAAAGAATTTGTCAATATGGCCTGGGGTGTCCACATGTATGCATAAGAGGTCTCTTTCGGAGTGGAAAGGAGCCAGGGCTGTGAAGGCAAGGGGGCCAGCTTTGGTCCAGGACTGGAGGCTGGTTCTTCCCATGTGGTAATGTGTTGGTGCAAAACTCTATGGAGTCTAAGAATTCTAAATTCAATCCTAGCCTTCCAAGCAATTGTCAAGATATATTAATTGAGGTGGGATGACAGAAAATATTTTATTTATTGCTTTGTTAGCTTGATTTATAACTTTTAAATATGTAGATGTAAACCTCTATTTATTCTCTTGCCAAGGGAGGCACAAATGTCAGGTATGGACTAGGTCCATGTGCCAGAGATTATACGTGATGCTATAGATACAGCAATGAACAGGAAATTCAGGGGTCCTCCTCTCTTGGAATTTATATAATAGAGTGATAAAAAGAAAATAAATAAGCAAGCAAGGAAATGACCAAGATAATTTCATATACAGATATGTGATCTTAAGGCATGAAAATACGAAAGAGTATGACAGGGTGAGAGGAGCTGCTGTTGATTGTGTGGTGTGGTCAGTGAAGTCCTCTGTACGGAGGTGATATATAAGCTGATCCCTGAATGGAGAGGAGGTTGATTCCAGCAGAGGGAAAAATAAATGCAAAGTTCATAAGAGGAAAATGAGTTTGACTTTTTCTAGGCACCAGAAGGGCAGCAAATGGGAAAGTCAGAATAGATAAGGCCGCAGACTAATTCACTTATGGCTTTGGAGGCCATAGTATAGAGTTCAGCAATCTCAAGTCTCCATCAGGACATCAAAGATTTGAGAAAGGATAATTGAAAAGGTAATTCGAGAGCACTAAGGCACCACCAAGGACACATTTTGCACATGACACTTTTGAGCAGGAAGAAGATTGATATATACATCTGTGATCTGGGTAGGTAGCAACAGGCAAAAAGGGGGTTGTATTGTATATATTTGTGTGTGTGTGGTACAAAAATGGGACAGAGTGTTAGCACTTCATCTAGGTTGTGCAAAGTGTTTTATGGGATGCAATTCTTATCTACTAGTGTGGTTAATGGTTTGGATAAAAATACAACAGATGACAGTTTCCACAAGGGCACCGAATGGGTTACATGTAATAAAGTGAGCTAGACTGACTTATAGATGCTATTGCCCCATAAATAGATTTATTTCCAGCATTTTGCTCAATTTTCATGCACAAATATGTGAAATGGATCAATTAACTATTTCATAAAGATTTTCCTTTTTATTCAGAGATGTGAATCAGATCACTACTCTTATACAGATTTTCCCCAGGAGCATTTGAATTGAAGAAGGGTTATTTTAAGAGATGCATAATTCCTTCACACTTACAGCCTCAGATGAAATGATAAAGAGAATGTACAGTTTACTATTTTCTTCCCATTTTGCCTCAGTGCTCTTTTATTTCCATTTTGTAACTGTAGGCAAGACTTGATCGATGGGTATAATAAAAGATATGAGTAGTTTAAGAAAATAAGGCAAGCTAATAGGAATAAAACTGACCATTTTTCATTTTCATAAGTCTTGGAAAACATTTAAGATGCTACTCCAGTGGCCCTATGGGTGCAGAAAGGTTTTTTTTTTTTTCAATTTGTTCTAGATTAATGGGCTGTTCTGCTTGCTAAGAAAATATTTATAAAGATGCAGTGATTTTCATGCATTGATACATCATCTTTTTGATAGGCATATCTAACATGTATCATTTTTTTTATTTGAAGGCAGAAAATTTTGAAAAGGACTAATTATATCCTACATTATCACTTGATGATATAGTATTAATGGTCTATTTTAAATGACATGCAATTTGTTGAAGAAATACTGCCACATGGAAGTGCCAGTTTAAAATAAAATCAAATCATTTCTCTGAGATTATGAATTTTTAAGGAATAAAGGGAGTGGTACTGGGGTTATTGTAAAAGCAATCATAACTTATGTAAAAGTGTGAAACAAATTACATAGATTTTTAACGGACAAAAATTACATCAATTTCAGGAAGCATTAGCTATTCCATTTGTCTCTGAAAAACTTATCACAAGGGGTGACCGTAAATAACTGCCTTGAGCAATTATAAAATGATTGACCTCTCTTCTCTCCTCATTGAAGATTATGCAAGAGACTCCAAAGAGCAATAGGCAACTAGCTCTATTCCTGGTTGGATTGGAATCACACATATGATCTGTTCCCATCTCTGCCACTTATTAATTGTATGACCTTGGGTAAGTTATTCAATCTCTCTGTGCCATAGTTTACCAAATGTTAAACAAGATTGTTGGAGTGGATGACACTCAAGGTCCCTTCATTTTATCCTCTAATGTGGTATTGCTATTATCCTTTTAAGAACTCAAATGTAAAATGTAAAAATTGTAACTGTTAGCTTAAAGTAAAACTTACAGTGCCTACAAGTACAATAGCTTAATAATAATGAAGAATACAAGGACCAAATGGATAAGGGTTTTATAGTTGTATAAAATGATTCTAAGACACCAAAAATAATTTATGATTATATATATATACATACATGCATACACATATGTGTGTGTGTGTATATATATATATATATATATATACACGTTTTCACTTATTATTGGAATGAAGTTAGAATTTACCTTGCTAATTGCTTGTCCTGAGTTTCTTTATGCATTTATTGTCTAGTTAATGGACTCAGCGGACAGTCCTTAACTTTATAGCTTCAGATTAAAAGTATGGAAAATAGAGACAAACGCAACAAAATAAAACGAAAAAGCCAGAACAGGTAATTCTGTCCTAAAATTACTCCTTATTTGCATATCAGATTATGGTGTTGGGGAAAGTTTGACTCTGTAGCGTGTGCAGTGGAAACGTTCTAGGCGTAAACTTTTTTCTTTGTGTCAATGGTGTCTGTGTAGTTCACTTCTGGTCTCGTATCACCCCAGCAGGGCTCTGCAGGTTATTATTGTTCCACTCTCAGTATCTTCTCTGAGTTTGGGTTTCTGCTGAGGCTGGATGCCCCTTCTTAGTTGTAATGCTTTGTGAAAGGGGCTAGCTGTAGACTGTGTGAGCATCAACCAGAGCACTCTCCACCCTTCCACTGGGTCTGTGGCTTCAGGTCATTAGATGCATGGGGTGTCCTTGTCAACTTCACAACAATGAGTCACAAACAGTTGCAAACTCTCTTTTAGTTCAGAGATATTCTAAAGAAAGGCCTCAGCAGTGGTCTCAAGCTGCATGAGGAAATAATAGTTTACACACATTTCTGAGCCACCTGCTTTGGGGACACGGGAAAATTCTATTGTCTGTCAGACAGTGTTGAGTTTTGGCTTGGTTTTCAATGATGTCTGTGTTAAAAGTCAAGCTGAATTCAGCTTTTCCTCTTTTATGAATAGTGGCATATTATGGTTCCCAAACATATGCAACAATGATCAACGGAACTCATCTTTCCGAACAAGATAAGGGTCAAAGTACAGTGTCCAGTGAACAGAATGTTACTGGTGATACATAAGGGGATAGAAGATAGATGCCTCCAAAGTTCAGGCAAAACACACAAATTTTGTTTGTATAAGCTATCTCTATGGGGAGTCTCCAATTCTGGTTAGCAAAGTTGGCTAATGAGTAATTTTATTTTCAATTTCATACCATCATTATAATTTACACATTAATTATAACCGAGATTATGTAAACTGCCCCTGAAATCTGTCCAATGTGAAATTTAAAATATATATAACAATGCCCACAAGTTGTGATTTAATGTGATATTTCACAGATTTGTATTGCAGATTTGTGAGTTGTGCCTAGTCCTTCCTGCACTAAAACCCTCAGGGAGCATGCTACAGTAGCTAAGACCATGGGGTCTGGATTTAAAATGCTTGGGTTTAAATGGGGCAACCTGGTTCCACTACATGTGGCCATGTGAGATACAACAGACGACTTAAGCACTTAGGCTCAGTTTCCTCTTCAGTTGTATGGAGGAGGTTTTTACTGGGAGTTTCAAATAAAAGGGTAAACACAAAGAATTTATCATTGTGCCCAGTGCAGAGTAAGGATGCATTAAATATTAGCTATAATTGTTTTTTATTTAATGGTTTGTTACTGTGTTCTACTCTAGGAAGCTGAACCTATAGTCTAGAAATAACTGAAAAGTAAATATAAAATAAAGGACCCATTATCACTTAAAGATGAATTATGGAAGATGGAAACTATGTGTGAAAGCAACAGCAATAAATAAAAACAGGCATTTCTAAACCAGAAAGCATTGAAGATTTTTTAGGTTATGTCTACATAAATGCAAGTTCCCAAATTTACATTTACTTTCTTGTTGAAATAATAAATCACAAGTTGATTTTTTAAAAAGTGTGTACCTGCTATCTTAATAATAAATTGAAATTTATCATATAGTCTGCTTTCTCTTTTTGTTAAAAATAATTGAAACAAACTAATATGAAATAGCAATTACAACCATATCTGTACAAGAATTACCTCAAGATTAGCTTAAATGAATTAAGGACATACTCATGCTCATGTAGATTGTGTCAAGGAATTCAAAATCATGATTAAAATTCCAATTAATAAAATGTTGTACAATAAATGGAAAATGCTGCTATATAGTGATCCTAACTACAAACACTTTACATTTATTTATGGTTTCACAGTTGTGGCAGATGCTATTGATTACCACTCACCCACACCAATCCCTTCTCTGTTGATGATAGAACCCTTTTCCCATTACACACATGGAAATGCTAGCCATTCATTTATCCAGCCTCCTACAGCTAGAATGGAAACATGTGATCTCAGAAGAACTCTACTTTGTAGCTCATGGAAAGGAGTTCTTTCCTGATAAAAAGAACAATGCATTTAAGAAAAAGACTCTACCTTGCCTTTGGATATTCCATGTGGATGTGAAAATTGGAGATAGAGTAGCTATCTTGGGATCATAGGATACAGATAGGAGACTTCCCAGGAAGTCACTCCAAAAGCGTCTGGATTAACCAACCCTGGAAACTGTCACCTTCAGAATTCTTATAATGTGGGATAATATATCCATGTGGTTTAGACTTTTTTTGTCAGGTGTTCTGATACTTGAAATTGATACAAGCATTCTTGAAGGCGTAAAGTTTTGCTATATGATAATAGTTTTCAAAACCATATAAGCTTTTTACAAAAAATATTAGGTTTAATTAAAAATAATAAATACATATTGATCATTGAGGAATCATCCCCTAGTTTTAAATCAATCCTAGCAATGAGAATAATGAAGAAATTGATTGAACAAAACAGTTTACAGTACAGCAAATATAATAAGGCACATTTATAGAAAGGGGAAGTAGAGAGAGAATATTTAGAAGGTTATATGAAAATGTTAGTTCTGGTTGTTGTGGATAACAACTGAATAAAGTTTTCCCTTTAAAAAAAATGATTGCAAACTAATCTATACTTTTCTGTATTGCTTACCTTTTTATTAATATATAAATAAAAACCACAGCTATTTTCATTTTGGAAAAAAAATAAAAGCAGTGATATCTCAGGCCTCATGTATTAAATTGTACTGAGATTGGGAAAAAGTATGGAAAAGGGTATTCTTATACACTTATTAGAGAAATTGAATTGCATGAATTTTCTCATGTGTAATTTAATAACATGCCTCAAAAACTGAAAAATATTTCTCTTCTTTTACCCAGCAAAGCCAGCTCTTGATCTTTGATGGTCTTTCTGCTACATAGCTTGATAGAGAAAATGTAAGGAAAAAACCTGTTATTAAATCGATAGCAATTGCACAGCAACCATACAACAGAATACTCATAGATAAATATATGTGGGATAGATGTTCATGGCATATTTGAATTTTTAAAATACATATTTGTGTGTATATCCAGTGTTTACAGCTTTTCTGTAAATATATGTACATGTATGTTTAGGCAAAGGAAATCATTCTGAAAGAATATTCACCAAATTCTTAATGGTAGTTT
>JAQZBX010071502.1:0-15220 GCA_029593785.1 Cabassous unicinctus | reverse complement strand
TTAGGGCTAGTGTTAGGGTTGCGGTTAGGGTTAAGGCTAGCTTAAGGATTAGGGTTATGGTTAATCCTAGGTTTAGTGTGAGGGTTAGTGTCATTGTTAATATTAGGGTTAGGGTTAGGGTTAGGATTAGTGTTAGTGTTAGTGTTAGGGTTAGGGATAGGTTTAGGTTTAGGGTAAGGGTTTGGATTAGGTTTAGGGCTGGGTTTAGTGTTAGGGTTAGTGTTAGGGCTAGGGTCAGGTTTAGGGTTAGGTCTACAGTTAGGGTTAGTTTTAGCATTAGGTGAAGGCCTAAGGTTAGATGTAGGGTTACGGTTAGGTTTAAGGCTAGGTTTAGGGTTAGGGTTAGGGCTAACTTTAGGGTTAGGGTAATGGTGAAGGCTAGGGTTACGATTAGTGTTAGGGCTAGGATTATGATTCGGTTAGTGTTAGGGCTAGGGTTAGGGCTAGATTTAGGGTTAGATTTAGGGTTAGGATTAGTGTTAGGGCTAGCTCTAGCATTAGGGGTAGGGAAATCTTTAGGGTTATGTTTAGGTTTAAGGTTAGGGTTAGGTTTGTGTTTAGAGATAGGTTGAGATTTAGGGTTAAGTTTAGAGTTAGGTTTAGGGTTTGGGTTAGGGCTAGTTTTATTGTAAGGGTTAAGGTTAGGTTTAGGGCTAGTGTTAGGTTTAGGATTATGGTTAAGTTTATGGTTTGGGCAAGGGTTAGGTTTTGGGCTACAGTTATGATAATGGTTAGGGTTACTGTTATGGATAGAGTTAGGTTTAAGGAAAGCGTTATGTCTAATGCTAGGTTTAGGGTAAGGTTTAAGGTTAGGGTTATTGCAAGGGTTAGTGTTAGGTTTTGGGTTATGGTTAGCTGTAGGGTTAGGGTTAGGGATAGGGCTAGGTTTAGGGTTAGGGTTAGTGTTAGGGTTAGCTTGAGGTTTAGGGTTAGGTTTAGGGCCTGGATTAGTGTCAGGTTTAGGGTTAGTGTTAGGGGTAAGGTTAGGGTTAGGGTTAGGGTTAGGGCTGGGGTTAGGGCTAGGGGTAGTTTTAGATTTAGGTTTAGGTTTAATTGAAGGGTTAGTGTTATGGTTAGGGTTAGGGTTAGGTTTAGGTTTAGGTTTAGGGTTAGGGTTAGGGCTGGGGGTAGTTTTAGGGTTAGGATTAGGGATAGGGTTAAGACTGGTGTTAGGTTTATGTTTTTGTTTAGGGTTAGGGTTAGTGCTAAAGTTAGGGTTAGGGTTAGGGTTAGGGCTTGGTTAGGGTTAGGGTTAGGGTTTGGTTTAAGTGTAGGGTTTGGGTTACGACTAAGGTTAGGGTTAGGGTTAGGGTTAGTGTTAGGGTAAAGTCTAGGGTTCGGGTTCGGGTTGGAGTTAGGGTTAGGGTTAGGTTTAGGTTTAGGTTTAGGGTTAACATTAGGGCTAGCTTTAGCATTAAGTTTAGGGTTAGGGTTACAGTTAGCATTAGGGTTAGGGTTAGGGTTAGGGCTACGTTTAGGGTAAGAGTTAGGTTTAGGTTTAGGGCTTGTGTTAGGGTTAGGGTAGGGGTCGTGTTAGGATTAGGTTTAGGGTTAGGGCTAGATTTAAGTTTAGGGCTACGGTTAGGATTAGGCTTATTATCATGGATAGGGTTTGGTGTAGGTTTAGTTTCAGGGTCAGGTTTAGGGTTAGTGTTAGGGTTATGGTTACTGTTAGGGTTAGGGTTAGGTTTGGGGTTAGGGTTAGGGTTATGGCTAGCTTTAGGGTTAGGGTTAGTGTTACAGTTAGGTTTAGGTGTAGGGGTAGGTTTAGGTTTAGGTTTAGGGCTAGGTTTAGGGTTAGATTTAGGTTTAGGGTTAGGGCTTGGATTAGGGTGAGGGTTAGGGGTAGGGTTAGGATTAGATTTAGGGATAGGGTTACGTTTAGGCTTAGGCTTAGTGTCAGGGTTAGGGTAAGGGTTAGGTGTAGGATTAGGTTTATGTTCAGGTTTAGGGTTAGGGTTAGGGTTATGTATACGGTTAGGGTTAGGGTTAGGGTGGGGCTAGCTTTAGGGTTAGGGTTAGGTTTAGGGCTAGGTTTATCGTTAGGATTAGGGTTAGGGTTACGTTTAGGGTTAGGGTTAGGGCTAGGGTCAGGGTTAGGTTTATGGTTAGGGTTAGGTTTAGGGTTAAGTTTAGGATTAGGGTTAGGTTTAGGGCTAAGTTTAGTGTTAGGTTTAGGGTTAGGATTAGGGTTATGGTTATGGTTTGAGTTAAGGTTAGGGTTAGGGTTTGGGCTTGGGTTATGTTTCGGGTTAGTGTTAGGTTTAGGATTAGGGTTTGGGTTAGGGATAAGGTTAGGGTTAGGGTTAGGGTTAGGGTTATGGTTAGAGTTAGGGTTAGCGTTAGGATTAAGTTTAGGGCTAGGGTTAGGGATAGGATTAGGTTTAAGTTTAGGTTTAGGGCTATGGTTACTGTTAGGGTTACGGATAGGGTTTGAACTATGGCTAGGGATAAGGATAGGGTTAGAGTTGGGGTTAGGGTTAGATTTAGTGTTAGGGCTTGGGTTAGGTTTTGGGTTAGGTTTAGGGGTAGGTTTAGGGTTAGGGTTAGTCCTAGGATTAGGGTTAGGTTTAGGGTTAGGGTTAGAGTTAGGTTTAGGGTTAGGGTTATGGCTAGGTTTAGTGTTAGGGTAAGGGTTAATGTTAGGCTTAGGGTTATGTTTAGGGTTAGGGTAAGGGTTAGGTTTATGGTTAGCGCTAAGGTTACCATTAATGTTAGGGCTAGGGTTAGGGCTAGGGTTAGTTTTAGGGCTAGGTTTAGGGTTATGGTTATGGCTAGGGTAAGGGTTAGGTTTAGGGTTAGGGTTATGTTAAGGTTTACGGTTTGGGGTAGGTTTAGGTATAGGGCTAGGGTTATAGTAAGTGTTAAGGCTAGTGTTAAGTATAAGGTTATGGTTAGGGTTAGGATCAAGTTTAGGGTTAGGTTTAGTGCTAACGTTAGGGTTAGGGTTAGGGTTAGTGCTACGGTTAGGCTTAGGTTTAGGGCTAGTGATAGGGTAAGGTTAGGGTTAGGGATAGGTTTAGGGTTAGGGCCAGATTAAGTGTTAGGGTTAAGGTTAAGTTTAGGGTTAGGGGTAGGTTTTGGGCTATGACTAGGGTTAGGGCTTGGGTTAGGTTTAGCTTAGGGTTAGGGTTAGGTTTAGGGCTAGGGTTACGTTTAGGTTTAGGGTTAGGTTTAGGGCTAGGGCTGGGGCAAAGGATCGGGTTAGAGTTAGAGGTAGGGGTAGGGCTAGTAATAGGGTTAAGTTTAGGGTTAGTGTTAACTTTAGGGCTAGGTTTCAGGTTACTGTTTGGCCTAGTGTAATGTTTAGGTTTACTGTTAGGGTTAGGGCTAAGGTTAGCTTTAGGGTTAGGGTTAGGGCTAGGGTTAGAGTTGGCTTTAGGGTTAGGTTTAGAGTTAGGTTTAGGGTTAGGGTTAGGTCTGATTTAGGGTTAGGTTTAGGGTAAGATTTAGGGCAAGGGTTAGGTTTAGGGATAGGGTTAGGGTTACGGATTCGGCTAAAGTTAGTGTTAGTGATAGGGTTATGGTAATGGTCAGGGCTAGTGTTAGGTTTACTGTTATGTTTAGTGTAAGGTTTAGTGTTAAGGGTAGGGATAGTGCTGGGGTTAGGGTTAGGGTTAGGTGTAGGGTTAGGGTTAGGCACAGGGCTAGGTTTAGCATTAGGTTTAGGGTTAGGGCTAGCTTTAGGTTTACAGATCGGGTTAGGGCTAGGGTTAGTCTGAGGTTTGGGGTTAGGTTTAGCTTTAGGGTTAAGGTTAATTTTAGGATTATTGATAGGTTTGGGATTTGTGTTAGGGTTAGTGTTAGGGTTAGGGTAGATGTAGGGTTAGGGATAGGGTTAAGGTTAGGATTAGGGTTAGGGCTTGCTCAAGCGTTAGGGTTAGGTTAAGGTTTAGGGTTATGTTTTGCATTTGCGTTAGAGTTAGGGTTGGGTTTAGGGTTAGGTTGAGGTTTAGGGTTAAGTTTAGTGTTAGGTTTAGGGTTTGGTTTAGGGTTAGGTTTATTGCTATTGTTCGGGTTAGGGTTAGGTCTAGGGTTAGGTTTAGGGTTAGGGTAAGCATTACGGTTTGGGCAAGGGTTAGGTTTTGGGGTATGGTTATGATAAGGTTTAGCGTTAGTGTTAGGGATAGAGTTAGGTTTAGGGTAAGGGTTAGGTCTAAAGTTAGGTTTAAGGTTAGGTTTGGGGTTAGGGTTATTGCAAGTGTTAGTGTTTGGGTTTGGCTAATGGTTAGGTGTAGGGTTAGTGTGAGGGTTAGGGCTAGGGTTAGGGTTAGTGTTTGTGTTAGGGCTAACTTTAGGTTTAGGATTAGGGTTAGGGCTTGGGTTAGGGTTAGGTTTAGGGTTAGTGTTAGGGCTAAGGTTAGGGTTAGGTTTAGGGTTAGGGCTAGGTTTAGGGATAGGGTTAGGGTTAACATTAGTGTTAGGGTAAGGGGTAGGGTTAGGGTTAGGTTTAGGGTTAGGTTTAGGTTTAGGGTTAGGGATTGTGTTAGGGTTAGGTTTAGGGTTAGGGTTACTGCTAGTGTTAGGTTTAGGTTTTGGTTTAAGTTTAGGGTTGATGCAAAGTTAGGGTTAGGTTTAGGTTTCAGTTTTGAGCTAGGGGTTGTGTTAGGTTTAGGATTAGGGTTAGTGTTAGGTTTATGTTTAGGGTTAGCGATAGGTTTAGGACTAGGACTAGGGCTAGGGCTGGGCTAAGGCTTGGGTTAGGGTTAGGGATAGGGTTAGGTTTAGGGCTGGGTTTGGGTTAAATCTAGTGTTATGGTTAGAGTTAGGTTTAGCGTTAGGGTTAGGGCTAGGGCTATGGCTAGGTATAGGGTTAGGTTTAGGTTTAGGACTAGTGTTAATTTTAGGATTAGGTTTAGGGTTAAGGCTAGGGTTACAGTTAGGGTTAGGGTTAGGGTTAGGGCCACAGCTAGGGCAAGGAATAGGGTTAGGGTTAGGGCTTCTTTTGGGCTAAGTTTAGACCTGGAGTTAGGGTTAGAGTTATGGTTAGAGCTTGGGTGAGGGTTAGGGTTAGGTTTAGGGCTAGGGTTAGTCTTACGGTTAGGTTTAGGTTTAGGGCTAGTATTAGAGATAGTGTTAGGTTTAGGGCTAGGTTTAGGGTTAGGTTAGGGCTAGTGTTAGGGTTAGGATTAGGTTTAGGGTGACAGTTTGTGCTAGGGTTAAGGTTAGGGCTTGGGTTATGGTAATGGTAAGGTTTAGTTTTAGGTTTAGGGTAAGGGTTAGTGCTAAGATTAGGGTTAGGTTTAGGGTGGTAGCTAAGTTTAGGTTTAGGGTGAGTGTTAGGGTTAGGGTTATTGCTTGGGTTAGTGTTAGCGTTGGGGTTTGGGTGAGCGCTATGAGTAGGTTTATGGTTAAGTTTAGGGCTGGTTAAAGTTTGGATTAGGGCTATCTTTATGGTTAGAATTATGTTTAGGTCTAGGCTTAGGGTTATGGTTAGGGCTAGGGTTAGGGCTTGGTTAGGGTTAGGGTTTGGTTTAGGTGTAGGGTTAGGGTTAGGGCTAATGTTTTGGTAAGGGTTATGGTTAGGGCTAGGGTAAAGGCTAGGGTTAGGGATAGGTTTGGGTTTGGTTTAGGGCTCTGGTTAATGTTAGCGCTGGGTTAGGGTAATGTTAGGGTTAGGGTAAGGGTGACGGCTAGGGTTAGGGTTAGGTCTAGTGTTAGGGTTAGGGTTAGGTTTAGGGTTAGGTTTAGGCCTAAGGTTAGCGTTATGGTTAGGGTTAGAGATAGGGTAAGTGTTAGGTCCAAGGTTAGTTTTAGTGTTAGGCTTAGGGTTAGGGCTAGCTTAAGGATTACGGTTAGGTTTAGGTTACGGTTAGGATTAGGGTTAGGGCTTGGGTTAGGGTTAGGGTTAGGGTTAGCATTAAGGCTAGTTTGAGAGTTAGGGTTAGGCATAGGTCTATTTCTAGTGTTAGAGCAAGAGTTAGGGTTATGTTTAGGGTTAGACCTAGAGTTAGGGTTAGGTTTAGGGCAAGGGATAGGCTTTGTGTTAGATTTCGGGTTAAGGATAATTTTAGGGTTAGGGTTAGGTTTAGGGCTAGGGTTAGGGTTAGGGTTACGGTAAGGTTTAGGGCTCGGTTTAGGGTTAGATTTAGGGCTAGGGCTAGGGTTAGGTTTAGGGTTAGGGTTAGTGTTACCATTTGTCCTAGGGTTAGGGTTAGGGCTAGGGTTATGGTAAGGGTCAGGGGTAGTTCTAGGTTTAGGGTTTCGTTTAGCATATGTGTTAGTCCTAAGGTTAGGTTTAGTGTTAGTGTTAGGGTTAGGGTTAGGTGTAGGGTTTGCGTTAGGGATAGGGCTAGGTTTAGGGTTAGGGTTAGGGTTTGTGCTAGCTATAGAGTTAGGGTTAGGGCCAGGTTAAGGTTAGGGTTAAGGTTAGGTTTAGTGTTAGGGCTAGGGTTAGGTTTAGGGTTTGGCTCAGGTGTAGGGTGAGGGTTATGGTTAGGTTTATGTTAAGTGTTAGGGTTACGGCTATGTTTAGGTTTAGGGTTAGGTTTAGGGTTATGTTTAGGGTTAGGATTAGTGTTAGGGCTAGATTTAGGGTTAGGGCTAGGGTTAGGGATAAGTTCAGGTTTAGGTGTAGGTTTATGTTTAGGGTTACGGCTAGTGTTAGGGTTAGGTTTAGGTTTAGTGTTAGGACTATCTTAAGGGTTAGGTTTCGGTTTAGGGCTATGGTTAGGGTAAGGGTAAAGGCTAGGGTTAGGTCTAGCTTTAGGGTTTGGGTTAACGTTAGGGCTAGGTTTAGTTTTAGGGTTAGGTCTAGGGTTATGTTTTGGGTTAGAGTGAGAGTTAGGTTAGGGTTAGGGTTAGGGTTAGGGTTAGGTGAAGGGTTAATGTTAGGTTTAGGTTTAGGTTTAGTTTTAGGTTTAGGCTTAGGGCTAGGGTTAGTGTTAGGTTTAGGGTTGGTATTAGGGTTAGGGTTTGTGTTATAGTTAAGTTTTGGTTTAGGGTTAGGGATAGTGTGAGGGTTAGGTTCAGGTTTAGGTGTAGGTTTAGGGTTAGGTTTAGGGTTAGTTTTAGGGTTAGGCCTAGGGGTAGTGTTAGGCTTAGTGTTAGGGTTAGTGTTAGGTTTATGTTTAGGGTTAGCGGTATGTTTAGGACCAGGACTAGGGCTAGGGCTTAGGCTAAGGCTTGGGTTAGGGTTAGGTTTAAGGTTAGGGTTAGGTTTGGGTAAGAGCTAGTGTTATGGTTTGAGTTATGTTTAGGGTTAGGTTTAAGGCTAATATTACTGTTAGTGTTTGTTTTAGGGGTAGGGCTGGGCTTGGGCTAAGATTAGGGTTAGGGTGACGGCTAGGGATTGGGATTGGGCTAGTGTTAGAGTTAGGGTTAGTTTAAGGTTTAGGTTTAGGGTTAGGTTTAGACCTGGATTTAGGGTTAGGATTAGGGTTAGAGCTAGGGTGAGGGTTAGGGTTAGGGTTAGGGCTAGCTATAGACTTAGATTTAGTTTTAAGTTTACGGTTAAGTTTATTGTTAGGTTTAGGGTTCGGTTTAGTATTAGGTTTAGGTTTAGAGTTAGGGATACGGTTAGTGTTAGGATTAGGTTTAGGTTTAGTGTTAGGGCTACGGTTTCGGCAAGCTTTAGCGTTAGGGTTAGGTTTATGGCTAGTGTTAGGGTTTGTGTTAGGGCTAGGTTTATGGTTAGGGTTAGGGGTTGGGTAAGGGTTGGGGTTAGGTTTAGGGCTAGGGTAAATATTAGGGCTAGTGTTAGGTTTAGGGTTAGGTTTAGGGCTTGGTTTAGGTTTAGTGTTAGGTTTAGGATTAAGTTTAGTTTTAGGGATAGGGTTGGGGCTAGGGGTAGTTTTAGCGTTAGGGTTGGGGCTAGTGTTAGTTTTAGGGTTAGGGTTAGGGCTAAGTTTAGTGTTAGGTTTAGGGCTAGTTTTAGGGTTAAGTTTAGGGTTAGGTTAAGGGTTAGGTTTTGGGTAAAGTTTAGCGCTAGATTTATGGTTAGGTTTAGGTTTAGGTTTATGGTTTGTGCTAAAGTTAGGGTAAGGGTTAGGTTTAGGACAAGGGGTAATGTTAGGGTTAGGGTTAATGTTAGGTTTAGGGTTAGGTTTAGTGCTAGGGTTAGGACTAGGACAAAGCCTAAGCCTAGGGCTAGGGCTTGGGTTAGGGCTAGGGATTTTATTAGGGTTAGAGCTAGCTTTAGTTTAGAGCTAGTGTTATGTTTATGGTTAAGTTTAGGGTTAGGGTTAGGGCTAAGGTTAGGGTTAGTATTAGGGTTAGGTTTAGGGCTAGGGCTAGGCCTAGGGATAGGTTTAGTTTTAGGGTTAGGGCTAGGGATTGATTTAGGGTTAGTGTTAGGGTTAGGATTAGGTTTAGGGTTAAGTTTAGGGCTATGATTACAGTTAGGGTTTGGGTTAGTGTTAGGGCTAGGGCTAGGGCTGGGGATTGGGCTAGGGTTATGGTTAGGGTTAGGATTAAGGTTAGGGTGACAGTTTGGGTTAGGGTTAGGTTTAGGGTTTGGGTTTTGGTAAGTGTTAGGACTAGTGTTAGGTTTAGGGTAAGGGTTAGTGCTAAGATTACGGTTAGGTTTAAGGTTAGGGTTAGGTTTAGAGCTAAGTTTATGCTTAGGGTTAGTGCTTGGGTAAGGGTTATTCCTAGGCTTAGTGTTAGGGTTAGGGTTAATGTTAGCGTTTTGTGTAGGGTTATGGTCAGGTTTAGGGCTGGGTTAGGCTTAGGTTGAGGGCTAGGGTTAGTGTAAAGTCTATGGTTAGGCACAGTTTTGGGGTTATGGTTAGGGTTCTGGTTAGGGTTATATCTAGGGTTCGGGTTAGTGTTAGAGTTAGGTTTAGAGCTAGGGTTAGGTTTAGGTTTAGGGTTCGGCTCAGGTTTAGGGATAGTTTTAGGGCTAGGGTTATTGTTAGGATTAGGGATAGGGTTAGGGCTACGTATAGGGATAGGGATAGGGTTAGAGTTAGGGTTACGGTTAGGGCTAAGTTTAGAGTTAGAGTTAGGGTTAGGGTTAGGGTTAGAGCTATGGTTAGGGTTAGGCTTTGGGTTAGGTTTAGGGTTAGGGCTAGGGTTTGGGTTAGTGTTAGGTTTAGGGCTAAGTTTAGGTTTATGGTTAGGGCTAGGGTTAGGTTTAGGTTTAGGGTTAGGGTTAGAATTAGGTTTAGGGTTAGGGTAAGGGCTAGGTTTACTGTTAGGGTTAGGGTTAGTGTTAGCCCTAGGGTTACGTTTAGGGTTAGGGTAAGGTTCATGGTTTAGGGTAAATTTAGGGATAGGGCTAGGGTTATGGGAAGTGTTAAGGCTAGTGTTAGGGGTAATGTTAGGGTTAGTTTTAGGGTTAGTGTTAAGGTTTGGTTTTGTGCTAAGTTTAGTGTTAGGGTTAGGGTTAGTGCTAGGGTAGGCTTAGGGTTAAGAATAGTGTTAGGGCTAAGGTTAGGGTTAGGGCTAGGCTTAAGTTTAGGGACAGATTAAAGGTTAAGGTTAGGGGTAGGTGTAGGGGTAGGGGTAGGGTTCAGGCTAGGACTAGGTTTAGGGCAAGGTATAGGGTTAGGTTAGGGTCAGGGTTATGGTTGGGGCTAGGATTACGTTTAGGTTTAGGGATAGGGTTAGGGATAGGGCTAGGGCTAAGGATCGGGTTAGGGATAGGTTTAGTTCTAGGGTTAGAACGAGAGTTAGGGTTAGGTTTAGGTTTAGACGTAGCGTTAGGGTTAGGGTTAGGGCTAGCGTTAGGCTTTGGGTTAGATTTAGGTTTAGGGAGAGTGTTAGGGTTATGGTTAGGGCTAAGTTTAGGGTTAGGTTTAGGGCTGGGTTTAGGTGTAGGTTTAGGGTTAGATTTAGAGGTAGGTTTAGGGTAAGGGTTAGGGCTAGGTTTTTTGTTTGGGTAAGGGCTAGTGTTAGGGTTAGGTTTAGGTTTAGGGTTCGGGATATGGTTTCTCCTAGGGATGGGGTTAGCCCTAGGGTTATGGTATGGTTCAGGGATAATGTTAGTGTTAGGGTGAGGTTTAGGGCAATGGTAGGTGCTAAAGTTAGGGTTAGTGTTAGGGTTCGTGTTAGGGTTAGGTCTAGGGTTAGGGTTAGGTTTAGGTTTAGGTTTAGGGCTAGGGTTAGGGTTAGGGCTAGCTTTAGGTTTAGGGTTAAGGGTAGTGTGAGTTTTAGAGTTAGGTCTAGTGTTAGGTCTAAGGGTGGGGTTATGGTTAGGGTTAAGGCTAGGGTTAGGTTTAGGTTTAGGGATAGGGTTAGGGTTAGTTTAGGGTTAGTGTTAGGTGTAATGTTAGTGTTAGGTTTAAGGCGAGAGTTAGTGTTAAGTTTAGGGTTAGGGCTAGGTTTAGGTTTAGGGTTAGGTTTAGGGTTAAATTTAGGGTTAGGATTAGGGTTAGGTATAGGTTTAGGGTGAAGTTTATGGTTAGGGTTAGGGATAGGTTTAGGTGTAGGGTTAGGGTTAGGGTTAGGGCTAGGGTTAGGGTTAGGTTTTGGGTTAGGGGTAAGGTTAGGTTTAGGGTTAGGCTTAGGGTTTGGCTTAGGGTTAGGGTTAGGTTAAGGATAGGGTGACAGTTACAGTTAGATTTAAGGTTATGGTTAGGGTTAGGGTTTGGGTTAGGTTTATCGTGACGGTTTGGTCTAGGGTTAGGGTTAGGGCTAGGGTTTACGTAAGGGTTAGGGATGCTGTTAGGTTTTGTGTTAGGTTTAGGGTAAGGGTCAGTGCTAAGATTAGGTTTTGGTTTAGGGTTTGGGTTAGGGTTAGAGCTAAGATTAGGGTTAGGGTTAATGTAAGAGTTAGGGTTATTTCTAAGGTTAGTGTAAGTTTTAGGGTTAGGGTTAGGGTTAGCTTTAGGGTTAGTGTTAGCTTTAGGGCTAGGGTTATGGTTAGGGTTAGGGCTAGCTTTAAAGTTAGCATTACGCTTAGGTCTTGGTTTAGTGTTAGGTTTAGGGTTAGGTTTGGGTTACGGTTAGGGTTAGGATTAGGGTTAGCGTTAGGGTTAGGATAAGGTCTCTGTTTAGGGTTAGGTTTAGGGGTAGGGTGAGGATTATGTTTAGGGCAGGGCTAGTTTCAGGGTTAGGGATACGGTTAGGGTTATGGTTAGTGTCAGGGTTAGGGTTAGGTTTGGTGTTGGGTTAAGTTTAGGGTCAGGTTTAGGGTTAGGGTTAGGTTTAGGGTTGGGGTTAGGATTAAGGCTATGGTTATGGTTAGGTTTAGGTGTAAAGTAAGGTTTAGGGATAGGCTTAGGGCTAAGGTTATGGTTACTGTTAGGGTTAGGGTTAGAGCTAGAATTATGCTTAGGTTTAGGGTTAGAGATAGGGTTAGGATTAGGGTTAGGGCTAGGTTTAGGGTTAGGTTTTGGTTTAGGTTTAGGGCTATTGTTCGTTTTAGATTTAGGTTTTGTTGTAGATTTAGGGTTAGGGATTAGGCTAGGGTTAGCGTTAGGTTTATGGTTAGGGTTAGGGTTAGGTTTAAGTTTAGTTTTAGGTTTAGGTTGAGTGCTAAGTTTAGGGTTAGGTTTAGGGTTAGGTTAAGGATTAGGGCTGGGTTAGTTTTAGGGTTAGGGTTAGGCTTAGGTTTAGGGCTTGGGTTAGGGCTAGTGGTAGTGTTAGGGTTAAGGTTAGGGCCAGCTTGAGGGTTAGGATTAGGGTTATGGTTAGTTTAGGGTTTGTGTTAGGGCTAGGGTTATGGTTAGGATTAGGCGTATGGTTATAGTTAGGGTTAGGTTTAGGGTTAGGGCTAGGTTTAGGCTTAGGGTTAAGTGTAGTGTTACATTTAGTGTTAGGGTTATGGCTTGGTTTAGTTTTAGGGTTAGGGTTAGGGTTAGTGTTAGTTTTAGGGGTAGGGTTTGGGTTTGGGGTAGTGTTAGGGTTAGGTTTAGGTTAAGGGTTAGGTATAGTTCTAAGGTTAGTGTTAGGGTTAGTGTCAGATTTAGGGTAAGGGGTAGTGTTAGGTTTAGGGTTACTGTTAGGGTTAGCGTTAGGTTAAGGTTTAAGGCTATGTTTAGGGTTAGGGTTAGGGTTAGGGTTAGGTTTAGGGTTATGGTTATGGATAGGGCTAGGGTTATGTTTAGGCTTACGGTTAGTGTTAGTGCAAGGTTTATGGTTTAGGTTAGGTTTAGGGTTAGGTGTAGGGTAAGGGTTAGGGCTGGGTTAATGTTAGGGTTAGGGCTAGGGTTAACATTAGGTTTAGGGCTAGCGTTCCAGTTAGGGTTAGGGTTAGGGATAAGGATAGCATTAGGGTTAGGGTTAGATTTAGGGTTAGGCCAAAGGCTATTGTTAGGTTTAGTGTTAGGGTTGGTGTTAGGGTTAGGGTACGGTTAAGGGTTAGGCTCAGTGATAGGTATAGTGTTAGGGTGAGTGTTAGGGATAGGGTTAGGGTAATGTTTGGGGTTAGGGGTAGTTGAAGGGTTATGGTTAGGGCTTGGGTTAGCGTTAGGGTTCAGGTTAATGTTAGGTTTGGGGCTAAGTTTAAGGATGGATTTAGGGTTAGTATTATGGGTAGGTTTAGGTTTATGGCTGTTGTTAGGGTTACGTTTATGGTTAGGGTTTGTGTTAGGTGTCGGTTTAGGGTTAGTGTTAGGGATAGGGTTAGGGTTAGGGCTTGCTTAAGGGTTACGGTTAGGGCTAGGGTTAGAATTAGGGCTAGGATTACGTCTATGACTATGGTTAGTGTTAGGGTAAGATTTAGGTTTAGGGTTAGGGTTAGGGTGAGTTTCAGGGTTTGGGTTAGGGTTAAGGCTATGGTTATGTTTAGGGTTAGGGTTAGAGTAAGGTTTAGGGTTAGGGTGAGGTTTAGGGTTTGGGTTAGGGTTAAGGCTATGGTTATGTTTAGGGTTAGGGCTAGTGTTAGGGTTAGGTTTAGGTTTAGGTTTAGCGTTAGTGCTAAAGTTAGGGTTAGGGTTAGGGTTAGGAAAAAGGCTAATGTAAGAGTTAGAGATAGTGTTAGGTTTAGGTTTAGGTTTAGCCCTAGGGCTAGGACTAGGACTAGGGCTAGGGCTTGGTCTAGGTCTAGGGTTAAGGTTAGGGATATCATTAGCGTTAGAGCTGGCTTTAGTTTAGAGCTAGTGTTATGGTTATGGTTAAATTTAGGCTTAGGGTTAGGGCTAAGGTTAGGGTTAGTGTTAGGGTTAGGTTTAGGGCTAGGGCTAGGCCTAGGGATAGGTTTAGGGTTAGGGTTAGGGCTAGGGTTTGGGTTAGTGCTAGTGTTAGTGTTAGGGTTAGGGTAAGGGTTAGGGTTAGGGCTATGGTTACGGTTAGGGTTAGGTTTAGGGCTAGGGCTAGGGCTGGGGATAGTGTTAGGATTATGGTTAGCATTAGGGCTATGGCTAGGGTTAAGGATAGGTTTTCGTAGATGTTTAATTCTATGGTTAGTGCTAGAGTTAGGGTAAGGGTTAGGGTTAGACCTAGGGTTAGGGTTAGGTTTAGGGATAGGGTTAGATTCAGGGTTAGGGAGAGGGTTAGGTTTAGGTTTAGGGTTAGGGCTAAGTTTAGGGTCAGGTTTATGGGTACCGTTAGAGTTAGGTTTAGCATTAGGTTTTTAGTTAGTTTTAGGGTAAGTGTTAGGGCTTGGTTTAGGGTTTGGGTTAGGGCTAGGTTTTGGGATTTGGTTTTGGTTAGGTTTATGGTTTGGGCTAGGGTTAGGGTTAGGACTAGGGTTATGGTAAGGGACAGGGATAGTGTTAGGGTTTGGGTTAGGTTTAGGTTAAGGGTTAGTGCTAAGGTAAGTTTTAGCATTAGTGTTAGGGATAGGGTTAGGTTTAGGGTTAGGGTTAGGGATAGGGGTAGGTTTAGGGTTTGGGTTAAGGTTAGGTTAGCTTTAGGGTTAGGGTAAGGACTAGGGTGCGGTGTAATGTTAGGGCTACTGTTAGGGCAAAGGGAAGGCTTTGGGTTAGGGTTAGGGCTAGGTTTAGATTTTGGGTTAGGGTTAGGGTTAGGGTTTGGTGTAGGGTTAGGTTTAGGTTTAGGGCTATGGTTAGGGTTAGGGTTAGGTTTAGGGTTAGGCTAGGGTTAGGGTTAGGTTAGGATTAGGGTTAGGTGTAGTGTTAGGGTTAGTTTTAAGGTGAGATTTTGTGGTAGGTTTAGGGTAAGGTTAGGTTTATGTTTAGGGTTATGTTTAGGTTTAAGTTTAAGGATAGGATTATGGTTAGGGATAGGTTGAGGGTTTGGGCTAGGTTTAGGTTTCAGTGTAGGGTTAGGGTTATGGTTAGAGCTAGGGTTAGGTTTAACTTTAGGGTTAGGAATAGGGTTAGGGTTAGGGTTAGGGTTAGGGTTTCGGTTAGGGTTAGGTGTAGGTTAGGGTTAGGGTTAAAGTTACGGTTAGGGTTTGGGTTTGGGCAAGGGAAAGGATTAGGGTTTGGTTTAGAGCTTGGTTTAAGCTTAGGGTTAGGGTTAGAGCTAGGGTTAGGTTTAGGTTTAGGTTTAGGGTTAGGGATAGTGTTAGGTTAAGGTGTTGGGTTAGGGTTAGTGTTAAGGCTATGGTTAGGGTTAGGGTTAGGGTTAGGCCTGGGTTTAGGGTTAGGTTTAGGGCTAGGTTTACTGTTAAGTTTAGGGATAGGGTTAAGGCTACGGCTAGGGATCTGGATATGTTTAGAATTAGGGTTAGGGTTTGGGCCAGGTTTAGAGCTAGATTTAGGGTTAGGGTTAGAGCTAGGGTTAGGGATAGGCTTAGGGTTAGGGTTAGGCTTTGGGTTAGGTTTAGGTTTAGGGCTAGGGTTAGGGTTAGGGTTAGGTTTAGGTCTAGGTTTAGGGTTAGGGTTAGGGCTATTGTTTGTATTAGGTTTAGGGTTAGGGTTAGAGTTAGGTTTAAGTTTAGGTTTAGGACTATGTTTAGGTTTAGGGTTAGGGATAGTGTTAGGCCTAGTGTTAGGTTTAGGGACAGGGTAAGATTTACGGTTTGGTGTAGGGTTAAGGATAGGGCTAGGGTTATGGTAAGGGTTATGGCTAGTGTTAGGGCTAAGGTTAGGTTTAGGTTTAGGGTTAGTTTTAGTGCTAAGTTTAGGGTTAAGTTTAGGGCTAGGTTTAGGTTTAGGTTTAGGTCTCGTGTTAGGGCTAAGTTAGGGTTAGTGTTAGCGTTAGTGTTAGCATTAACGTTAGGGCTAGCTTAAGGGTTAGGGTTAGGGTTAGGTTTAGGGTTAGGGCTAGGGTTTGGGTTAGGTTTAGGGCTAGTGTTAGGGCTATGTTTATGATTTAGGTTAGGGTTAGTGTTAGGGATAGGTTTAGGGTTAGCGTTACGGCTATATTTAGGTTTAGGGTTAGGTTTAGAGCTAAGTTTAGGGTAAGGATTAGGGTTAGGAAAAGG